>JALPQI010017110.1:0-26858 GCA_025490895.1 Thaumatotibia leucotreta
TGATGTCATATACCAAAAAAAAACATTCAGAAGCTTACCAACCTCGATATTTGGTATAAGACATTTAATATTTTAATTTATACATACCTAGTTTTATTTTTTAATCGGAAATAACGGGGCTTCGAATATGGTGATTGTCATTGGTATCCGAAAATTCTTATTTTTTTATGCTGTTTCAATTAATACAATGTAATTATTATAAGTTTGTTGAAACGATTATGAAATCAAAAACGACTCTAGCTAATCAGCTCGTCTTTGTCCAAAAACCAGTTGCATTACCTGCGCACGCACATTGCTGGCCGCAGACGCAAGCGCCGCAAAACAATGCATTCCAATAAACGTGTTTTATTCATTTCCGGTTGTAATGTATGACCTAATGGGATAACTGTTAAGAGCTTCAAATAATTGCACTGGCATATTTTGCGTCTTCAATGGTATAGAGTACAGTCAAAAGCAAAATAAAGTAAGGTAACGCCTGTATAAAAATGGACAAAAATATGTCCTAGTGTATTATCAAACCGGAACCAGAAAGGGATTGGAAAGTACTGTTGACACAAAATTTACAAGGAAAAGTGTTGTTTATAGATGTAGTGAGCGATTAATTAATTTATTATCTGTAAGTCTGTACACTTAAACTATGAATAGGTAGTAATCAAGTAATCAAGTAATTTATTTCTTTCATGTAGTACATAGGATCTTACAAAACAAAAGTATCATACATGAGCCCCGTAAGGGCATGGAAATATTGGCAAATCTTAAAAGTAACTTATACTAATTCAATTTTTGTTTTTTCACAGGGTATCACTCTAACAGTTGGTCATTTAAGTATTCATTCACAGAATAGTATGTTTTAGTTACTAATAGCTTCTTTAATTTATTAACAAAAATATGAAATTTCTCTTCTTTTTTAATTTTTTCAGGTAATTTATTATACAATTTTATAGACATTTTTAAAGGACCAGATGAGTGTAGTTTTAATCGAGAGGGAGGTGCTATTAATCGTGAGTTGTGTCTAGAAGGGTGGGAAGAGGGTATGTCTCCTCGTTTCGTGTAAGATTCTATATATTTATGGACAAATTTACATGTTTCGAGTATGTATATGCAGGGTAGAGTTAGTATTTCGTGTTGTAGGAAGTAAGGTTTGCAACTATCGGGCTCTTCAATATTTACTATGATGCGTATTAGCTTTTTCTGCTTAATAAAAAGGGAGGGAGCGTCGGTACTATTTCCCCATAATATTATTCCATAGCATAGCCAGGAGTACCCATATGCATAATATGTTGAAAGTGCAGTTTTGATGTCAGTAGTTCTTTTAATTTCGCCTAGTGCATAAGTAAACTTAGCTAATTTGGTTCTTATATTATTTATGTGCGGTTTCCAGGATATGTTTTTATCTATGGTGATTCCGAGTAATGAGAATGAGTCGATGACTTCTAGTTCAATGGAGTTATGGATGAAATTTATTTCTAATTGTTCTTTTTGATGGGGGTAGAAGGTCATTAGTTTAGTTTTTTCGTAATTTATTTCTAGGTGGTGATCATGCATCCAGCTCTCGACGTTAGTAAGTATGTTTTTTATTTTTTCATTCATGTTTATTGTGCATTGGCCCGTTGTGAGTATTGAGATATCGTCAGCAAATAATATAGATTTATCTTGTATGATTTTTGGCAGGTCGTTTATATAGCAGAGAAATAGAAGGCAGCCTATAACACTGCCTTGCGGTATAGAGGAGGTAATAGGTTGGGTTTCGGACTGCACTTTTAGTATTTCACCCGTTTTGTGATTATAGTAATCTAGCTCAACATGTTGGTTCCTATTAGTTAAGTACGATTTAACCCATTCATGAGCTGTTCCCCGAACTCCGATTCCGTATAACTTATTTAATAGAATTGGGTACTGAACTTTGTCGTAAGCTTTAGTCATGTCTAGGAGAATGCCAATAGCATATTGCTTTGAGTCTAATATGTCAAGGATAGCTTGTACGTACTTGAATACAGCTAAGGTTGTAGAGCGTTTTTTACGAAAGCCATTTTGTGACTCGTTAAATATTTTGTACTTTTCACAGAATGCGTATATCCGGTTGCACATGGCTCTCTCGAATATTTTAGATGCCGTAGGAAGTAGAGCTATCGGGCGATAATTATTTGGATTGATTTTAGGCGTTTTTTTTATGGATCGGTTTCACTATGGCTGTTTTTAATAAATCGGGGAAACTACCTTCCATAAATGATTGATTTATTAAGTTACATAAAGGTAAAGTTAACTCATTTGCACATTGCCGTACTAACGACGGCGGGAGATCGTCTATTCCGCAACTGTTTTTGTTTTTTAAGTTTTTTATAATCGTATGTACTTCTTGATAGCTGACTGGGGCAAGAAACATAGTATTCTCAGTGGGTTGGAGTACAGGTCTTCCGGTTCTTTGTTCGGTGAGTGCTGTGTTTTCAGAGGATTGCCCCCCCAATTGATACAAAAAAGTCGTTGAAAAAATTTGCAACTTCTTTTGGATCGCTGGTTAGCCTATCATCAATTTGAAGGCTTAAGTTTTGCGGTTCTTTTTTCTGTTTTTTATTTGTTCTTTCATTAATTATGTTCCACATTGTCCTAACCATGTTATTTGATTTTTTTAACCTGTGTATGTATTGAATTTTTTTAGATATTATAATGGCTTTTTTTAGTATTTTATCGTAATTTTTATAGTGGTTTTTCAATATGTTGTTATTTGTTTTTGTCACAAGTATTTTTAGTAATCTTTTGTTTTGACACGATTGTTTTATTCCCACTGTTAACCAGTGCTTTGTGTTCTTGCGTTTAAGCTTAATTTTAGTTTTTGGGACATGTTCATTTAGTACATTATTAATTAATTCATTAAACGCTGCGTAGTTTTCGTTAACATTTTTGTTTGCGGTAATTATTTGTGTCCAGTTAATTGAAGTTAAAGCTTTTTTAAATTGGTTTATGTTTGAAGTATTGAAGAGCCTTTTCTCTGTTGTCCAAGTTTGGTTTTGTTTCTTTGATTTTCCCTTGATGTGTATATGTATAGTAGTGCCTAGGTGATCGGAGAATCCAAATTCTTCTACAGTACAATAATTTTCTTTGTTGTAGAAGTTTGTGAAAATGAGATCCAAACATGTAGATGCAGATTGTGTTATTCGTGTGGGTTCTTGAATGTGTTGAATGAATTTATATTCGTACATAAGGTCTAAAAAATTACATGTTAGTGAATCTTTTTTTAAAATATTTATGTTAAAGTCGCCTCCTATTATTACATTAAATTTAGTGTATTTTAAATTGATATATTTTAGTATTTGTTTTAGTCTGTGAAGGAATGTGTTTTCTTCTTTTTTGTTCCAATACATAGTTACAAGTAAGGTTTGGTATTCAGGGAGTTCCGTCGCGCAGACTTCCAAGACATACTCGATCGACATTGTAGATAAGTCGGTCTTTTCGATATGCTTTATATGTTCTTGCAACAGAATAAGGACGCCGCCACCGGTTCTTTCTTCTCGGCAGTACGAAGCCGCTATTTTGTAGTCGCTGAATTGAAGTAAATCTAATTTATATGTTGAGAGCCAGGATTCAGAGATGCATATAGCTTGGAATATATTTTTTTGATGTATAAATTCCTCTAAGATATCTTGCTTGTTGTATACACTCTGCATGTTTTGAAATAAGATATTAAACATTGGGTGTTTATTCTCGAAATGTATTATTGATGTTGTCTAAGGTACGATTGTTTGAGGTGATCTGGCCGTCCTGTTGGTTTTTCAAATGTTGCGATTCTCGATGCGATGTATCAGTGGTCGGTTGTGTATGTTCTGTGATTAGTGTCGTTTTAGCCGATGAGTGTTTCTTCCCGTTTATATATAAGATATTATTTCTTATGGTCGCATGGTTTCCATTTAGACGAGCTTCGCGTAAGTGTTCTCTAAGTTGCTGTCGAATTTTCAGTTTTTCGCTATCTAAAACTTCAGACACTGCGATTCCAGTGCGCTTAAAGCTGTAAGCATTTTCCAAAATGTATTTTTTCATACGCGTGCTTAGTAGTGGGACAATAAAGGGTCGGCGATTTCCATTTTTCCCCACTCTTTTTACCGTCTCAATGTACCCATTTATTTCTACGTTTAATATGTCGTTTAATATGTAGTTTATACGAAGGCATAAATCGTTTTTATAAATATAACTATGAATATATCCTAGACTTATAACCAGCACTGTTGTATCAACAGTACTTTCAAATCCCATTCTAATCGCGGTTTGATTACTTTAATTCTGTGTAGTAAGAACGTCGTAAATATTTATAATATGATTCTTTCAACGCATATCCGGTCAAAGTCAAGCACTGCTGTCATTGCACTTGACAGGGTTACTGTCAGTTGGAAAAACAAAAGTTGTCCACTCGGTAGTCAAAAGTTAACAGCTTTTATAAATCTATGTTACGATTTGATTGCATAGGGCTATAGACCGGCGAACCTAGTTGTATATACCGTCAATTGTTTTATCCCAAAATTAGAACAGGAATTCCTTAACTTTAGGTATGTCCACCGAAAAGACGATAACATAAATCTGACAATGACCCGACTGCAGTGCGCACTTTGACCGGAACTGTCATTTTAGAAAAACCTCCAATAGCCGAATATGTTAAAATGTTTTAAACTCTTTATGTACTACTCAATATTTTATGTTATTTACAACATCCTACTTTAAATGAAACTATTAAGAATTTATATACCGAAGAACGAAAAGTAATGAAAAAAGAACCGTTCTTTTGTACGGAGAAAATACCGATTTCTGGTCCCTACTTGACTGTACCATGATGGTACAGATGGTACCTTAGCCTGTGGAGAACTGGAACTCCAAATAACTCTATTGATGGTACTCCTACCCTCAACAGATCTTCCGATCCTCCTCATCTTATTTTTTATTGATTTTTCTATCAATAGTTAATCCTTCTATGAAAGGATACTACAGAGCAACTTATAAATATATTTTGCGAAAATCGTGAGCCCTTGCAATCCTAACACGCAAAAAATAAATCCACAAAACTTCATACAACATATTATTTGTCTATTCTAGTTACGCTATTCGTAACAAGTGTTAAGGTGCATGCAGACCAAAAGAGCATTCGCTGTTCTATCCCCCCCCACTCTACGAAATCAACAAATCACGTTTCGTGTAAAGGTGCGATTAAACCAAAAGAACTTCGATGTTCTAGCGCCCGTTCTAGGAAATCAACCAATCACGTTTTGTTTACCGATCGAATTTCGTAGAGTGGGAGGTTAGAATAGCGAATGCTCTTTTAGTTTAACCGCACCTTTTCGATCGAATTCGCTGTTCTATCCCCCTACTCTACGAAATTCGATCGTTATAATTCGTTCGATCGTCATACACGAACCGCGATTTGTTGATTTCGTAGAGTGGGGGATAGAACAGCGAATGCTCTTTTGGTCTGCATGCCTCTTTACCAAATAATCACGAAAATTGAGTTTTTTTTACAGTAAGAATTATTTTTATTTTATGTCTTAAGGCGATCCTTAGGCAATATTTAGTGACATCATATTTTATCTTATTTCGGTTATTTTGCAAGTGCACTTATTTTATTTTATTTTCTTTTATGTTACGTTCTTTTACAACAATATCACTTACAGTTATGCACTAAACATGACATCGGAATACATAAAAAAAGGAAATAGCTCGTCCTTCTGAGCGGGTAGAAATGGAGTAATGTAGAAATTCCAAATTGTTATGTTCTTATTTATTTTTTTGGTAATAAATAGAAATGCCCGTCTACAATCGATAAGTTAATCTTTGCCGAAAACCAGTTGCGCCGATCGCCAACATCGCCCCGCGACCATTGACAGACCTCACATTCCTATGAACGAGTTTATCACTATTTCTGGCAATTGTACTTGTGGGCGTGTTTTAGTTATTTATAGTGTTTTTAGAGGTTTTTTTATGCTAATATTCTAATCCATATTAAATTAAATGTGATGTTTTTGATAAGGTCGGTTGAGTCTGTTCGTTACGTATGTATACGTAGAGTCTATATCACGTATAAATCTAATACGGGCGATAAATGAAACCAGGTATGGAATTCATCAGTATAATCATGGTTTTTTGGTAGTTTTTAAGTTATACCTAATTATGATCCCACTACACACCAATTTTTTTTTACATTTTCGGAGCTGCAATGTAGGTAGGAACATTTGTTATTATTGATATGACAGTTACGTCATATGTTTTTGAAATCAGCTGTCAACGAGCGTTCAACTTGTGTGTTTTACTGTACATTGCGCGCCGAATATTTTTTTATGGATTTGAAATTAATTTGGATTGGACATGAAAATGGAATGAAATGATTTTGAATTTTAGTATGACTAATTTTAAGTAAAAGTTATCTAAATGTACTTATTATATCCTAAACTAACATCCGTTAAGAGCTTCGCCCGTATTAGACTTACACCCTGTATAGTGTACGTCTGTAGAAAACAAAAAAAACAAATACTCTCTTTCCATACCATTTAACGTCTTCGACACGTTTCGTGAAACACGTTCGCACATAATACAGGGTGATTCTTGAGTCATGAGCAGGTGTCAACAGGGTACTAGGGTCGGTTACGCTGAGCAACTTTTACTTCGGAGACAACCAAGAAATTCCATAAAAAATCTCTTAATCATGAGTTAATTGAGACTTAACTAACAATTAAGGATCAATTAACTCATAATTAAGAGTATTTTTTTGGATATTTTTTGGCTATCGTCGTAGTGAAAGTTGATCATCATGACCGTCCGTAGTAGCCTGTTCACTCCTGCTCATGACCCAAGAATCACCCTGTATATATTTTTTCGTTAATACTATAAATATCAATAATTTTAACTAAAACTTTAGGTTAAATACACATCTAATGCCCTCGCCGTGATTCAAACTCGGAACCTCTAGCTTCGTAGGCCGGGTCATTACCAACTCGGCTACGGGGGTTGAGAAAAATATCCTCTGTACCATTTTCTGTGCTCTGGCTTATTGTATGTCAAACAAACACTTACTACTTTATATTTTTATCATGTCCATATTTACTACTTATGAGTACACGAGTCTATTTTACGATTCAATTTATTACTTGCGAAAATCGTGACAAAAAGTAGGTATTAAAAATACTTATAAATTCAAGTTTTTAGCTTGTCATAACCTGAGTTCTTATAAAGTTAACATAATATATTTAACACCTTCGCTGCGGCAATTAAGTTAAATCGTAATTAACCATACTTGTACAGGTCACATATGACCTGTTCCGCGCTGAGCGTGTTAACTAGAGCCTAAAAAAGGCACCATCTGTACTAAAATAGTACATTACGGCACAAGTGCGAAAAACATTACGAATTTCGTTTTTGCACGTGTCTTGACAACGTTTTTTAGTACAGATGGCTGGCCCTCCGAAGTTTTGGACCTGACGTAAAATGACCCATTTCTCGCACTAGAGCCTAAAAAAAGCACCATCTGTACTAAAAAAGTAGTTTTTTATGTTGTTTCCTGTTCGATGTCGAATTCATAAATTCGTAATAAGATGATATGAATCGATTTATTGTTTACTACATCGAAAATATGAGCAAGGTCATTTAAAAAATACCTCTAACCACTTCTATATGCATATCATATCAATAACCAAGTAAGTAAACAAGTTTGAGCTTGTTTGTAAGGTTCAGAACCCATACGGCAAATAAATAATTAAAAGGAATAGAAGTGTTGTAGTATGATTTAAAACCGGGTATATTTAATTTATTTATTGAAACAACAATTTATTTAAGAGTTATTGAATAAATATGGAAGTAAATGAAACCTAAACTCACAAAACTGTAAAAACATGTAAAATAATACATATTCACTGCTTGTGTTTAACACGTTGAATGCGGGAACATAATTTTATGATTTACTTGCAGTGCTATACATACCATTTTTGAATTGTAGGATAGTCGTACACTGGTGCGGTACAAGGCTATTTTGGTTTGTGACTAAAGGTCTCTATTTTAGATGATATATCGTTGTTGGTTTTACAAATCGATGATTTATTGATTACAATGGCTAGTTAAACAATTGAATGATCTAAGGCTAGTGTCGTTTCACAGTGTCGTACTTCGTTTAGGAATTATAGGAAAATTAATTAACGATACGAAATTGACTTGTGTCGCACCAAGGGAATAGGGCAGATGCCGTCTAGTCGATATTTTGGTAGGGATGGGAAATATAATGAAATAATATTATCGATATCCCCGGATAGTGTCCCCACGAACGACAAGCGCTAGGGTCCTCAAGGGTCCCTCGACATGAAGCTGAGTGTGGACCTTTTCAGTTACGCTTTATAAAATGTACACCACTGGCATTGTTATTAAGTAGTTAAGTTTAAATTAAGCGTTATTGAATACTTAAAGTTCTTCTATTCTATTCTATTTTATATCGATTATTATAATTTAAAAAAATCTAATAAAAATTACAAATTCTTCCGATTTTTCATTTCACTTCGTTCACTACTCGTAGTTACACTTTCACTGCACTCCGTCTCTTCGAAAATCTTTTGTAACATTTTTCGCGATCGTTTTCTCGGTGCATTCATGATGAAATCGGAAGTGCCATCGAAAGATAAACAAAAAACACGTAATCGTTACCCCCGCACTGGCTGTACTGACCTGTACTTGTGGTGCTGTACAAGACAGTAGGTATACAATACACTTTTGGTCGGTACCGCACTGGTTGATTATTTTTTTCACCTAGTGCGGTACGAGTCAAATTTGTCTTGTAAAGTTTGATGTACCTACTAGATAGAACTTATAGATAGACACATAAATGTATACTTGACTCCTTCTAACTCATAGGATTTCATAGTCAAATCGTCCCCGCACCAGACAGAGATAAGCTACTTCTTCACTTCGCACCAGAAGAAAGTACATTACAAGTCGAAATTGGCATGTACCGCATTCAACGTGTTAAGCTCGACCGATTTTAACAGTGTATTCCTGACCACATTTAAAAACTATAATGTCATATAAACTTTTCTGGATATAGCCTAGTTTCAGAGTTATTACCAATAATTGAAAAAAAAAACATATTTTCTAATTGTTACTCAGTACAAAAGGTCTTTTTAACGGCGTTGGTGCCATTATGGAGAATAGTCTTACTAATCTCATTAATAAATGTCAAAATGTGAGAAATAAAACCTTTTAAGTGTCAGTTTTATGAATCAATTACTTTTTGTGTTAAAATACATTAAGAAAAAGTAAAAAAAAGACAAAACTCATGATATATTTTTTGTTTGTTTTACATAAAAAATGCGTGGTTAAATTCTTTCGGGTTGTAAAAGCCCACGGTGTATGTAATCGATATTCTTCTAACAGGATTGAAAACACTGGTAACCCTTTTTCACCGAAGGACACGCCATTTTTTTAAATCTGTAATTATTTTGTAAATATTGATCAAAGTCAAAGTCAAATAGTACATTACGATACAAGTGCGAAAAACATGAAATTAGAAACCAGTGGCGATGTTTTAAAACACGACCGATAGGGAGTGTTTTAAATCGACACGAGTTACGAATTTCGTTCTTGCACGTGCTCGTACGACGTTTTTTAGTACAGATGGCCCTCCGAAGTTTTGGACCTGACGTAAAATGACCCACTTCTCGCACTAGAGCTTAAAAAAGGCACCATCTAGCTATCGGTCGTGCTTTAAAACATTTTAGTTTAGAATTTCGTGTTTTTTGCACTTGTGTCGTAATGTACTATTATTCAAGTAGGCCCAGCAACGAGCGCTTTTGAATCGTTAAACTAAACAAGAAATAAGAGAAAAAAAGCTACTTCCGGTCAGAAACGGAAGTAGCTTTTTTTCTCTTACCGTGGTGTAGGGTTAGAAACCTACACCATGGTTTGTGAGAAGAATCCGACAAGAAACTCAGCGGGACTTGTTTTTTTTAAATAATAGCTTTATAACATCTTACAGCTAACATGCATTAATTAAAAATGAAACAAACTTGATTTAATATAAATACAGATAAAGTACATTAACTAGAGATTAAGTCTCTAATAGTCTGAATAATTATATAAATGTAGGTAATAATTTATTGTGTTTACCTGTACAACGTATTATACTGATAATTATGATACCTATATAATTATTAAATGGTTTTCTGATTCTGACATCACACCATTATAATAAAAAACCTTAAATTAAAAAAATCTTAATCTTACCCAGTGTCATTGCACCGTGGATTTATAGTATACAGGGTGACTTCAAATTGGTGATAAAAAATAATAAAACATGAAACAACTCTTACTATGGAACCAAATATGAAAACTCAAGAAAAAACCGACACTTCCATAGAAATGTACTAAGATAGGTTGACCAAAATATATGGAAGCGTCAACTTTTATCTTGAGTTTTCATATTTCGTCGCCGAGTAAAAGTTGTTCAAAACCATTAATAGACTCATGTTTTATTGTTTTGTATCACCAATTTGAATTCACCCTGTATAAATACATTATATTTACTAAATGTTAAATAATGTTAGTTAGTATAAATGCGCACGTTATATCTTGTTATTGCATGTTCATTGTATTCTTGTGGACATCTGCGACCATATATAACATGGACGTCTAACGCCAGCTCAAAAATGCCCCCAAAAACAAATAGTTCAATTGTGCCAAGATGGGCAGGACATAGCGCTATTCTTAACACCGCGCATATTTCGGCGCAACATCTTTGACAAATGTTTATAGAAAATAGCCAATCAAAACTTTGATGGACCAATCGCAACTATTTTTAAATGGCGGCTTAAGATTTTACAGGTTGATATTGAAATTCATTACCGTGATGCATTGAAGAGGGGGTAACAAAATTGTCAACTAAAATTCAGGACGGTTTTTGAAAGGCACTTTAGTATGGCGTGCGGCTTCCATGTTTTATTTGTTTGTAGGTGGACATCTTTTATTGGCTTTGTTTACTGTACACTCAGTTTTGTAAATTTCTTATGTACTACTGTTGATGCCCCAAATAAATAAAATAAAAAAATAACAATGCTGATGCGACGTGCGAGAGTCACGCACGTTATGTTTAACTTAAATAAAAACCAGCGCTATTTTATTTTATACTCAAGTTATTATACGTTGGTCTACTGCACTCAAGTACCAAGTAGATTTGATTTGGAAGGTCCATTACATGGTTGACTCAACAAATAATCCAAGAAATATTCTTTCCAACAAAACCTTTGTATTTCGTCTAAGAGACGTTGTTCAAATAACTCATAAAAAGACGCCAAAGCTACGGAAACATATTTTATTCCAGCTTCACAAAGGATGGACGGAAAGACTAAAAATAAACGGAATATACACCAAAATCAAAATATTAAATACAGATTATTCGACGTTTAATTCATTATTGTTTCTTCCTAGTCGTGACTCTACACAAAATGAAGTTCACATAGCTGAAGTTTATCACATGCGTATTTTTTCACTGTTATCATTTCCACCCAATCATGTCTCTACCTAGATATACCTATAGAATATTTTTATTATTAAATTGTATTATTAACTATAGATAGATAGAATACTCTTCATTGCACACCTTAACAAAAAAGAAAACAAGGTTAAAACAGACGATTATACATAGAAGTACACAACAGGCGGTCTTATCGCTATAAAGCCATCTCTTCCAGACAACCCTTGGGTAGCGGAATCAAATTAAAATAGTGAAACAGTAGTGGTTCAGGTACCTAGGTACCTGAACCTTAATTCGAATACAAACAATAATTTAAAATTATCCATTTCAAATCTCAAAAAGATTTATTCACTGTTAATTTGGACAAGCAATTATTTAGAATTAATTAATGTTAGTGCCCTTATAGGGTGCCTACCGGGCGTTGAAATTATAAGTCCGTTGTAGACACACTATTTTATATTTTATAAAGTTCTTTAACAGCTACAAGCGGTAGGAAGCACAGGCACAAGAAGATAGGAAGCACAGATTACAGTTCAGAAGATAGGAACACGAATGAAAGCGAAAATAACATAAAATTAACGTTAAGCATAGCACTCGCGTAAGCACGGGTTCAATAGGCAGCGAGACATGCATTCGCCGTGGCAGACGGGATAGCACTGCCGGAGCGGCGCGAGCGCCGGCCTTTATCTTCCCAAACTGGTCACGTGGGGTCGGCTAACCGCTCGCGCGCCGGCATAGAATTAAGTTAACCGAGTTAACTGCTGCAGGGAGGTTAATGTGTGTGCAGTGGTCGCCACACTACTCCCCCACCGAGACCGTTGCTTGCTACGGTCGATAGTAATCTGGAAAGTGCACTGATCGACCGCAGCGCGTCTTTCGGGGGACATCAGGTACAGGAACTACCGGCGCTGGATCGAGCGTAGGCTGGCTGGAGCTGGAATCATTGGGGCTGTCATCTCTGGTCATATATGCTGGTTTAAGCCTGTCTATAGTTACAGTGTTCTCTTTACCTCGGATGTCGATCTTGAAGGTTTTGGTACCTCGCTGCAGCACCTTATATGGACCTATGTATGGGGAGTCTAAAGCTCTCTTAGCAGGTCCTCGTCGCAGAAATACATAGTCTGCAGTACCCAGGTCTTTTGGTACGTAGAAAGATTTCTGAACGTGCCTATATCCTGGTACTGGGGTTAACTTGGAGATGTGGTCCCTCAGTCTGGCTGCAAAATCTGTGCAGTCCACTGTGATGCCCCTCGTTGGCGTGAAAAACTCACCAGGCAGTCGAAGGGGCTCCCCATACACGAGCTCAGCTGCTGAAGACTTCACGCCGTCCTTCCAAGCGCTGCGGATGCCCAGCAGCACCAAGGGCAGCACCTCGGACCAGTGAGTGTTGGTGTGGCACATTATAGCTGCCTTGAGCTGCCGGTGGAGTCGCTCGACCATCCCGTTGCAGGCTGGATGATAAGAAGTGGTTGGCCGATGCTCAGCGCCGAGGATGGCTGATAGGGCACGGAACAGTTCAGATTGGAACTGTGCGCCTCTGTCCGTAGTGATCTTCTCAGGGCAGCCAAACCGGGCTACCCAGCCCGCGACGAAAGCTCGGGCGCAGGTCTCAGCTGTGATGTCAGGCAAAGGGTATGCCTCAGGCCAACGAGTGAAGCGATCGATGAGCGTGAGGCAATATCTGTAACCAGAAGAGTAAGGTAAAGGCCCTACAATGTCCATGTGGACATGGGAAAATCTTTGAGATGGAGTAGGGAACTCTGAGATAGGAGAGGTAGTATGGCGCGAGATTTTGTTTCTTTGGCAATCTGCGCATTCTCTCGCCCACACGCGGCAATCTTTTTTGATTCCTGGCCAAACGAATCTTTGCGTCACCATTCTGGTGGTGGCCTTGACACCTGGATGGCTCAGACTGTGCACAGACTTGAATACTGGTCGTCGAAAGGCATCAGTAATATATGGCCTTGTTCTATCCGTTGACACGTCGCAGTAAAGTTGGGCACGGGTACCAGGTAATTGAATCTTCTTTAAATTGAGTCCAGATCCACCTTGCAGAAGATCTCTCAATTCAAGGTCATCATTTTGAGATTGTGATAGAGCTTCGTAATCTATGGGTCCCATTATCTCCTCCACTCTGGAAAGCGCATCTGCTACCACGTTCTCTTTCCCGGCCACGTAGCGAACGTCGGTACTAAATTGGGAGATAAAATCTAGGTACCGGAATTGCTTGGGGGAACATTTTTCTCTTGCCGATGTGAATGCAAACGTCAGTGGTTTATGGTCCGTATAAATAGTGAATGGTCTGGCTTCAACCATATGACGAAAATGGCGTATAGAGTCATATATTGCCAGCAGCTCCCTGTCGTACGGACTGTATTTCTTCTGCGATGGCTTGAGCCGACGAGAGAAAAACGCAAGGGGTTCCCAAGATCCTTGTGATACGCGTTGTTGCAGCACTGCGCCAATCGAGACGTCTGAGGCATCAGTGTAGATGGCCAGCTCGACATCGGTCTGTGGATGAGCTAGTATGGCCGCTTTGGACAGGCCCTCCTTACATGCTGTGAACGCTTGCAACATCTCCGGTGTCATCTTGACTTCTTCCGTTGGCTTCTTCTTTGGTCCACTCAGAATGACGTTCAGCTGTGACTGCAGAGCTGACGCACCAGGAACGAATCTTCTATAGAAATTGAACATCCCAAGGAAACGGCGGAGTTCCTTTACATTCTTGGGCACCGGGTAATCCAGAATGGCCTGAACCTTGGACTGGAGTGGTCTAATGCCTTCTGCAGATACCTCGTGACCAAGAAAGGTAATCGATGACACACCGAACTCACATTTCGCAGCGTTGATGAGGATCCCATAGTCCGACAGCCTCTGGAATAGCTGACCAAGATGCTTCTGATGCTCCTCCTCGGTCGCAGAGAATATTAAAATATCGTCGAGGTATCCGTAACAGTACTCCAAACCTCTAAGCGCCTCGTCAATAAAACGTTGGAACGTTTGTGCTGCGTTCCGCAAACCGAAGATCATATATGGAAAGGAGAACAATCCGAAAGGTGTTATTATCGACGTCTTCGGGATGTCTGGTGGGTACACCGGTATCTGGTTATATGCTTTCACCAGGTCAACCTTGGAGAACACCTTACTTCCGGCTAGTTGCTGAGTAAAATCCTGGATGTGCCGTACCGGGTACTTATCTGGGATGGTGCGCGCATTGAGGGCGCGGTAATCACCGCATGGCCGCCAGCCGTCATCCTTTTTAGGAGCTAGATGAAGCGGAGACGACCATGGACTCTCAGATCGAACTGCAGTACCATTCTGGAGCATGGCGTCGAACTCGTTCTGTGCTATCTTGAGACGATCAGGAGGAAGGCGTCTAGGTCTGCTTGACACAGGTGGCCCAGGTGTCGTCCGTATGTGATGGACAGTATTGTGCTTGGGCGGTGTCAGTGTACCTGCTGGGCGGGTGATATCTGGATATTGACGTAAAATATCTAGGTACTTGGAGTTTCCAGCCGTCATCTTTACCGAAGATATGTGATGTGATGGGGGCTGTGCTGGGGCTTTCACGGTGAGTGTGGTATAGTTGTCGATTAGGCGGTGGTTTCTGCAATCAACTAAAATATCATAATGGAACAGAAAATCAACCCCTATGATCGGCTTTGAAACATCCGCGACCACAAAGTTCCAGCTGAACGCCCGCCGCAGACCTAAATCCAGTTGTAGGTTAACCGAGCCGTAAGTGGCGATAACAGTGCCATTAGCTGCAAATAGTTCGTAGTTGGTTTTCTTACGTATCCCTCTAAGCTCTGAGCGTGGGTACACGCACAAATCAGATCCTGTGTCAACTAGGAACAGTACCTTAGAGGTGTTATCCGTTACGAAGAGGCGGCCCGGTTTTGACTGGCAGTCGTTGGCCGCTAATTCCGGCTGCCGTTGAAGTTTTCCGACCCCGGGTAGTTACACGGCCTGGTACAGCGCGTTGACTTCTCCCCAAATCTGTTATGGTACCAACACACCGATGGATCCCTAGGTCTTGAAGCGGACCGGTCCCGCCGACGACTTGTAGATGGAGTACCGTTTCTCCCACGATGACTATTTCGCGGGCCTGACCTCGATGCATGACCCTGGCTGCCATAATTAGCCTTCAGTGAGGCCACTTCCCTGGCTAGGTTCGCTAATTGCTTAGGCATCTCTATCGCGAAAGGATCTCCACCCACTGTACAAACTTGGGGCACCTGTGGCACAATGTCGTGAATTTTATCCGCCAGATCAGCCAACTCATCTAACGAGGAACTTGTTTGAGAGGCTATCACCGTTTGCAAGCTGCTAGGCAACCGACTCGACCACACAGTTTTCAAAAAATCTTCCGTTACAGTTTTACCGGCTAACGTACTGAGATGTCTAAGAAACTGTGATGGTTTTCTTTCACCCAGTTCTTCATGTTTCATTAGTTGTAGCACCCGTTTTTCTTGCGAAGCAGATAATCTGGATATAAGCTCCGTTTTCAATTTTGTATATTTATTGCTTGTCGGAGGGTTTGTAATTATATCTTTCACTTCCAAAACAAATTGGTGTTCCAAATGTGAGACAACGTAGTTATATTTTGTACTGTCGCTCGTTATCCCCGATATATCAAACTGAGATTCCATCTGTGAAAACCATAACGCGGGTTCCGCGGGCCAAAATGGCGGCGGACGCACCGAAACTTTAAATACAGCACCGTTATTGTCCGAACCGTTATGATGCGAGCCACCGGCCCCAGATTCACTATTGTCCGTAACGGCGTTTTCACTTCCATTGCCCATATTTTTAACACTTAATAACAGTTCACGCGATATATTTATTGTCCAAAATCGGAGGTCACCAATATAGGGTGCCTACCGGGCGTTGAAATTATAAGTCCGTTGTAGACACACTATTTTATATTTTATAAAGTTCTTTAACAGCTACAAGCGGTAGGAAGCACAGGCACAAGAAGATAGGAAGCACAGATTACAGTTCAGAAGATAGGAACACGAATCAAAGCGAAAATAACATAAAATTAACGTTAAGCATAGCACTCGCGTAAGCACGGGTTCAATAGGCAGCGAGACATGCATTCGCCGTGGCAGACGGGATAGCACTGCCGGAGCGCAGCAGCAGTGGACGTCTTCTCAATTCCCCCTCGGGGGATTGGGGATGCTGTTCGGGGCGTTAGCCCCCTGCAGCGGTGTCTGCCGCCAGCCATTAATATGGCTGGGTCATTGGGGTGGGGGCCTCGGTTGAGGCTCCGATGGTCATGTCCGGTGTTCTTCTCACACCGGCGAGATCGAGCCGGCGGGGTGGGACCCCGTTGGGGGAGGCCCGGCCGGCGATCGTCAACCGGTGTCAGGGTGGTGTCGAGTCCGAGTGGTCAGTCCGGTGGGGCGGGGGCTGCGGGCGCGAGCACGCGCGGCAGCCCCCTGTGGTCGGGCGGGCGCGCGTGGTACGGCGCTATGCCGCGGAGGTGGCTCCAGCGCGACTGGTCCGCGCGCGCGAACATCCGCCCCGCCAGGCGAGCTATGAAGTCCCGGAGCGGTTCCGCTCTCAGGTCCCGGGCTATCACGTCGTTCCTCACGTAGCGAGGGGCGTCGACGATGGTGCGTAGAGCGAGCGACTGCTGGGCGTCCAGTCGCTTCCTGTTGCACTCTCCCACCAGCGCGTACCACGCGGGGGCTGCATAAGTTAGGCGTGACCGGACGTAAGTCTTGTACACGCCTAGCTTTACGCGGAGCGATAGCCGGGACCTCAGAACCGGGGCGAGTAGGGTGCGAGCGGCACGCGTCTGGGCGATCACGTTCCTGACGTGAGGGGCCATGGTGAGGCGGCGGTCTATGGTCACCCCCAGGTATTTCACCATCGGGGACCACTCGACGGCCTGCCCCAGGAGTGTGAGACGCGGCGGCATCAGCACCTTGCGGGATATAGCGATCGCCTGGGTCTTCTGGACGTTGACTGACAGCCTCCACTTCTTCAGCCACGAGGGGAGGGCCTCTAGGGCGCACTGGGCCTTGTGCGCTGCGTGTGACAACCGGATGGACGTCGTGATGTAGGCAGCGTCATCGGCGTATAGCGCGAGCATTACGCCCTCGCTGGCCGGGATGTCATCGGTGTAACGCCCATAGCACACGGGCGAGAGGCAGCTCCCCTGGGGCACTCCGGCGAGGATGGCGCGGTCGGTGGACACGGCGTTCTCCACGGCCACGTGGAAGCGACGGTGTTCCAGGAAGGTGGCCACAATCTTGACTACTCGACGCGGAGTAGTAGATGTGGACAGCTTGTAGAGGAGGCCGGAGTGCCATACGCGATCGAACGCCTTCTCCATGTCCAGGAGAACAGCGACCGTGTGCTCCCGCTTGTTGAAGGCTGCCGCAGCGTGGTGCAGCACGCGGGCAAGCTGGAGCGTCGTCGAGTGTTCCGGACGGAAGCCGAATTGTTCGTCGCGTGGCTGAATGTGGGGCGTCAGGTGAGGCAGAAGCAGCTTCTCGAAGACTTTCGAGATGGTAGGCAGCAGCGTGATGGGTCGATAGCTCTCGGGACGAAGAATATTCTTCCCGGGCTTGGGGATCATAATGACGCGACCCCGCTTCCAGGGGCGCGGGAAGTGGCCGGTCCGCAGGACTCCGGTGAAGAGTCGCGCCAGCGTCGCGATGGCTCGCGGGGGTAGGTGGCGCAGCGCCTCGTTCGGTATGCGGTCGGGGCCAGGCGCCTTCTTCAGCGGGGTGCGTCTGATCATCCTCTGGACTTGGCCCGGCGTGAGGATGATGGGATCTTCGTCTGGAGCTATGGGCGTGGCGAAGTAGTTCGCCAGGTGCTGCTCTACAGCTGCTTCGTGCTCGGGGTCGTCGGACGGGTTCGGCCTGAACTGCGTCTCCAGGTGGTCGGCGAAAATCTCCGCTCGATCTTCTGCTCGGTAACGTGGGGTACCGTCACTGGCGAGAAGAGGGCGGATAGGAGCTGGTTTCCCGGATATCCTGCGGCACAGACGATGGATGTCGCTCCATTCCTCACCAGCCGACTCGACGTACTCAAGCCAAGAGTCCTCAGAGTAAGCCGCGAGGCTTTTCGAGATCTTCTCGGCGAGTGAGTTCAGCTGGGACTTCATGGTGGGACATCGTGTGCGCTGGAATAGGCGACGCAGTTTCCTCTTCCTCTCGATGAGGGACAGGATTGATGCGGGGATGCTCTGCTTGCGTCGCGCCTGACTAGTGCCGGGCTCGGCGGAGGAGTCGGTCAGGGCGGCGGTTGTACATGAAGCGAACTCCTCAGCGAGTCGGTCAACTTCCTCCGCTGTGGTCACGGGGAAGGACGGAGTGTGTTCGCTCATGTAGGTCGCAAAACGATCCCAATCCTGTCGTCGGCGAGGTGAGTGCGGCACCGTCCGAGTCGGTGTCATGTCCAGTGTTGCCAAGACGGGCTGGTGGTCAGAAAGGGGATGGTCATCCAGGACGTCCTGCGCGGGCCAGGAAGTCAGGCCGCGTACTACCATAAGGTCGATGACGTCCGGTAAGTGGGCTGCCGTGTGTGGGAAGTGCGTGGGGACCTCCGGTCCTAGCACCTCGTATCCTTGGGCTTCTGCGTCGGCGAGGAGTCGCTGCCCATCAGGGCAGGTCTTCATGGAGTTCCATGCAGTGTGTTTGCAGTTGAAGTCGCCGGCTACAATCGTGGGCAGTGGCGAGTCCAACAGATCGTGGACGTCGGCCACTGCAAGGCGAGAGCTGGGCGGCTTGTAGAACGCGAACACACGCAGAGGGTGGCGGTCGACGCAGATTTCCACGCCGAGGGCGTACGACGACCGGAGAGTCGTCGGCAACGGTAGCGGCTGGTGGATGACTTGACGCTTTACTAGGACGGCCAATCCCCGGTAGGCGCGTCCGAGTGCTGATGTCTCCTCCTTTCTGTAGGCGACGTAGCCTGGGATTTTAAGGCGGTCACCCGCCTTAAGATGGGTTTCCGAGATCAGGGCTACGTCGATCTTCTTCTCGGCCAGAAGATGTCGCAGCAGGGTGGCCTTAGCTGCAGAGAGCCCGTCGGCATTCCAGTGTAGAATCCTCAGTTGGCTAGTGAACGCTATAGAGGTCTGCCAGCCTCCTGAGGATGATCGGGACAGGGCTCTGTCCCGACTGGATGGCTACGAGGAGCTCCTGCAGGATCTCCACGAGCGTGGTTATGGCCTCGGCTCGGCCGTCGTTGGCTCCCGTTCCTGACTTCGCCTTCTTCCCCTGGGATGGGGCGGCGACCGTGGGGAACGGGCCAGTCGGTGGTCGCGGTTGCGACGTCGCGGTCGGGGCAGTCGAGGGCTGCTCGGGCTGCTGCGGGGCGGAGGGTGGTTGAGGTCCCGTCTTGGACTTCTTCCCTCCGCGCTTGCGTCGTCTCCTAGGCGGGCGGGTCCCGGCGTTGGCGGCCGCCATGAGGGAGTTTCCCGCGTTGCCCTGGTCGACGGTGGGTTGGGATGAGGCAGGCAGGGCTGCACCGGTGCGCGCTGCCACTCCGGCTTTCTTGTTTCTGGCCTCCCGCTTGTAGGCCGGGCACTCGGTGCTGTTGGCGGGGTGCGCCCCTCCGCAGTTGGCGCACGTCGCCGGCTCGGTGAGCGGGCGCGGGCAGTCCTTGGCGCTGTGTGGCTCGCCGCAGCGGACGCAGGCGAGAGGGCGGTGGCAGTTGAGCGACGAGTGCCGGAAGCCCTGGCACCGGTGGCACTGCGCGGGGCCCTTTCTGCCTCGCCAGGCTTCAATTTTGACTCCCGGCATGCCCAGGAGTTCTGTGATGGCGTAGATCGCCGGCGTCGTCTCCGCGGTGCGCTGCAGCTGGGCATGGAATATGCAGCCGGGCCGGCCGGCGCGCGCGCGGATCTGTCGGACGAATTCCGGAACGAAGCCCTTCTCCCTCAGGTCTTCTTCAATTTCTGCCGGCTCGGTGTTCGCCGGCAGGCCGCGGATGGCTACCTTGAGGCTCCGCTCGGATGGTAGGCCGTAGCAGAACCAGACCAACCCATTAGTCCTGGTCTGCTCCCCAAGGTAGCGTTGCACGACCCTGTACTCCTCCTCGTCGCGCGGCGTAAAAATGATGCCCTTATTGAGCGGGCGGGCGCTAACTTGGTGGCCCAGCAAGGTCCGCAGCTTGCGGAAGTGCCCGGGCCAGTCGGACATAACCTCCACGATGAGTGGAGGATAGCGCTTGCCACCCGTGGCCGCAGGCGCGGGCGCCGCTCCGGAATTCGCGGGAGGCGTCGGCGGTCGCGAGGGCGGGGGGGACGTCGTCTCCATCGGCGACAGGTCCAGCCTCGGTATGGAGTGCGGCGGGGGCGTCGCGCCGCCTTGTCGTTTCCCCGCGGCGCCGGGGGCGGCGGCGAAGGGCGGCAGGAGGTTGGTCGGGGGCGGAAAGCGCGACGGCGACGGGATGCGCAGCGGCGAGAGCGGTGCCGCGGATCCCGGGCTCGGGGTCGCGGGCGCGGGCGCGGGCGCGCTGGTCGCGGGCGCGGGGCAAATCGCGCGGGTAGCGGCGGGCGCGGGCGCGGGCTTAGTCGCGCGGATCGCGGGCGCGGGATTAGGCGCGCGAGTCGCGGGCGCGGGTTTAGTCGCGCGAGTCACGGGCGCGGGATTAGTCGCGCGAGTCACGGGCGCGGGGTTCATCGCGCGAGTCGCGGGCGCGGGCTTAGTCGCGCGAGTCGCGGGCGCGTCGCGAGGCGCGCTCGGGTTACGGGCGGTAAGGGGACCGGCGGTCCTCGCCGGCACCGTGGCCGGCAGGTGGCTGTGTCTCCGCGGCGCCGCACGCTGGGGCTCGGGAGCACTGCCGGAGCGGCGCGAGCGCCGGCCTTTATCTTCCCAAACTGGTCACGTGGGGTCGGCTAACCGCTCGCGCGCCGGCATAGAATTAAGTTAACCGACTGCTGCAGGGAGGTTAATGTGTGAGCAGTGGTCGCCACACCCTATCATAATAAAATAATAACTTTTTGTATATCTATTAAACATGTTAACAACAAATATATTAGGCAGTCAAAATGCACCATTAGTACCATTACCATTATCACACACATACACACACACACACACACACACACACACTTATTATCAGCCTATTACAGTCAATGTAGGCCTCTCCTATTACCTATGCTTATGGATATGGACGCATTAGGAGGTAATGCCACTAATCGCCACGCTGGGCAAGCGGGGTGGCGATGGCAGCAGCGTGTCCACTATGATGATGCTGCTCATCATCAACCTTTAATAAAGATGTGGTCAGCGATACTTCAATCCCTTAGTCGACTCCTACGACACCCGCAGGATTTGGGGTGGTGAGAAATGTATTCTTATTGCCGTCACTTGGCAGCACCTTGATTACCCGAACCCTCAAATTATACAGGTCGTTCCAAGACTATGAGGCATGAAAGAAAAGTTTATATTAGAATTAAGATTAGGCAAGATTAGCAATGTACAGAGAAGTTTCATAAGTTGCGAAACTTCTATAGAGAATGTTCTCGGAAATTTAAATTTTACGAGCAATCTAATCATGTCAAAACCGTTGTATATACGCCTTTTAACGTAAATATATGCCTTGTTTACTCAATTGTAAAATATAATATTCTTCATAACACTTTTTTATAAGTTCTCATAGAAACATTCTCAATGAGAACTTACACTTAAATTCTTTTTTTTTCGAAATTTTTCGAGAATATTCCCGTATTTTTGAGAATGTTCTGCAACTTGTACAGTCAAGGGCAAAAATATGTATACACTTTTGCACCTTATTTTCACGGCATTAAGATAAAAAAGCGTATACATATTTATGCCCTTGACTGTACATAGCCAGGCAGAATATTTTGCTGAAAGTAGAGTTTGTTTTTACTTACCCATAAAACTAGCTTTAATTGAATTCGTCTAGGACGACCGATTTATGTGAAATGGTCCCATAATATTTATTTACATGCAGAATAGACTGAAAATGTAATACCTGCATTTTGCCTTCAGCAATATCATATTTGCATGCATGTCGGCAGTTGCATTCAGCTGTCATCTTATTTAAATCCGTGGAGTTTGTCGTTCCGATCGGATTTTAATATTTATAGTGAATTTTAATACAGTTTCTGCCGTACCATGAGTTTGAGCGATATACTGCTTTACATAGCGAGTAAATATAAATGCTAATAATAAACTTTACATGCTAACTCATAGTACTACTACAGTGCGCAATCTGTCAACGCATGGTATTACATACATTAATTGAAAAGTCATAATCTGGCTACTGACCAGGATGCTTAGCCAAGTTGCCAATCGCTAGCGCTTAATCGTCAATCAAATCAAGGCAGCTAACTGTCTTTGTCGCACTAATGTGTAAGTAAGCGCTAGCGATTGGCAACTTGGCTAAGCATCACTGCAAACATCGAAGTTCTCAAATTTTGGAGATTTTTCTCTGTCACTCTAATGACGCCTTCGTTAGAGTGACAGAGACAAATCCCCGAACTTTACGAACTTCGGTGTTACCGGTAGTAGATCTGCTTAAGAGGACAATCGGATTCGATCGGCGAGTCGTTAACCTGTTGATTTCACCTTGTTACTTATCGACTTATTTCCGCGTTGACCCTCGTTCAAGGGCAGCCCTGCCCATGGCCACAGTCAAATCAGTAGTATATTCCGCAGTATATTATCTTCATAAACTAATTCTGTGCCCTATTGAAATATAGATACAGTTACCGGCAATAGTATCTTGAGCTTGAAGGCCCAAAATACCTATGTGACATGCTCTTATTGGTCAGCCTCCGTAGCCTAGTTGGTAGTGACCCTGCCTACGAAGCTCCGGGTTCAAATCCCGGCGAGGGCATTATTTGTGTATTTATTTATCACAAATATTTGTTCCATGGTCGTTGCTTCATCTATTATATTATCTCAATTAAGGCTTGTGATGTGAGTACCAAGCGGCGATATATATTATATATCGCCGCTTGGTACTCACATCACAAGCCTTAATTGAGATTAACGTTGGACTAAGTCAATTTGTGTGTTGTTACTGGAAACGGTATTTTCGAAAAACCTCGAAATAGTCCAATATTTTAGAATATTTTAAACTCTTACTCAATATTGTATAAAATTCACAATTTATTGTAATTGTATTTATTGTAATGTACCTTATTTTTAAATTACTCTATTAACTTATACTACTTTATATACCGAAGAACGTAAAAGAACGAAAAAAGTACCGTTCTTTTGTATGGAGACAATACCGGTTTCTAGTCCCTGGCTAATACTATAATAACCGTGAACAAGTATGTATGAGAGTACCTCAACATTCCATGTTTTCTTTTAATTACACTCTAAGTAGGTAATCGTAGTTACTGGAATAAAAGTTTTACTAGGTACGTGACCCGAAGCGTACTTTTGCAAGGCTGCGCCCTGCTGGAAACGGTGTTAACACGTGTATAAAGATAGACTACTGTATAATTAAACTGTTGTACTTTACTTCAAGGGCTGCCCTGCCCACGGACCTTCGGCTTATCAACTATATTCTAATGGCGATTGCCGTCAACACGAAATGGGAATAAAATGTGATTTACTTTGAAGTGTTGCTTTATGAGTTTTTAAATGAAAGCTAAGCAAAGGTAGAGGTTCCGAGGTATTTATCACAAATATTATTTGTTCCTTGGTCATAGGTGTTTATGTATTTAAGCATCTCTATGTATAAATCTATTATATAATTTATATATGTACTTATATATATCGACGCTTTTGGTACCAGCATCTCAAGCCTTAATTTGAGCTTACCGACTTGGGACTAAGTCGATTTGTGTAACATTTTTCAAGATATTTTACTTATTATTTCAAATACAATAAATCAAACAAATATCATCGTATTCATGTCCGTCTTCGTAGCATACTTGGTGGTAACACTTCCTACGAAGCTTTCTGGTCAAACTGGCGACTATTTTTTTTGTGTTATACCACGTCGATGGCAAACAAGCAGTATACGGGAAAGCGGTCACCGTAGCCTATAGACGCCTGCAACTCCAGTGGTGTCACATGCACATTGCCGGTCCATTATACTAAGGAATGAGATATGTATTCACCTCTCATTCCTTAGTATAGCTCCGTCCGTCCCTATAACTTACGTAAGAACTTACTGGAATTGCGCTGAAATATGTGTTAAGAACAGCGCTATCTTGGCTCAATTGAACAATTTTATTGTTTTTGTTATTCATCAACATCATCAGCCTATAATAGTCCACTGCTGGAGGTAGGCCTCTCCTATTAACTATGCGTATAGTCGCATTAGGAGGTAAATGCCCATAATCGCCACGCTGGGCAAGCGAGTTTTTGTTAATTTTTCTTCATAATTTAATTTAATTGTTTTCGAGTTGCAATCTATGCTAATAAGTCCATATGCCTGTTAGCTATTGTGCTTTAAAATTCCATTTATATAGGGGTAACCCCCATATCGCGTGTTCTGTTTTATTTTCAGCGATGAAACCCCGTTTACAGCCAGCGAACCTTCAATTTAACTTTAACGGCTCAATTTAACTGCCGTTAAAGTTTATTAACCGTTGTTTATTTTATTGAACTTCGTTTAAAGCTTTGGTAGACGTAAAACTGTAATAAGAGAGAACTTTTGCAGTTAGTGTCCGTCTGTAAAGCTGGTTCCGGGTTCGAATCCCGGTCAGTGAATTAATTTGTGTTTTTATCACAAAAATATATTTTAGTCGTGATTGTTTTCTATGTAGAGTCAGTACAGTGCTACTAAGTATTGCATTTAATTTCAATTCATTTTGTTCGTACAATGCTTCCCTCATAACTTAATTTATTGCAACAGTGCAATTTGCAGAATGTATTGCAGCTCTAAAGCTCATGCCGCCATTACCGCCCACGACTAAGCCTAATTATATACAGTGTGTTCATCTAATAAGGGCGATAAATTTAACCAGGCGTGGGATTGAACAGTGTAATAATGAGTTAAATTAAGACGTTTTTTAAGTTAACTAAGTTTCTGGGCAGTCTTAGAGAAATTGCTCATAGTCTTCATATTACTGAGGTACTTATTCGTATTTATTTGGCACTTTGCATATTTAGTTACCAACCTGGACTGAAATTATTATTCATTAGTGCGAGAAGTGGTTCATTTTACGTCAGGTCGAAATGTTTGGAGGGCCATATGTACTGACAAAAAACAAGACACGTACAAGACACGTGCCAAAGCGAAATTCGTAACTCGTGTCGATTTAAAACACTCCCTGTCGGTCATGTTTTAAACCATCGCGACTTGTTTCGAATTTCATGTTTTTCGCGCTTGTGTCGTAATGTACTATTTCCTAACTAGTGCGGAAAAGTAAGCTTTGCGTAAATTTCTCTTTTTAAGGCACTTGAACCAACCAAGTCCTCAGGGTAGGCAGCGCATAGGAGATTTTCTGCTCGTTATGTCCATGGGCCTCAGTTCCTGCTTTCCATCAGGTGGGCTGAGAGCTCAGTTGTCTACCTTCGTCAAAAAAAGAAAAAATGTTGCTTTCGACGGTACAGTCGGCATCAGATATATCGTATCGTCCGAAACGTTCAAAAATATCTAAACACGCCTTTATTGCCATAACCAGGGTTCGGATATCTCGTAGCACGGTAAGACGTTAGAGAACCACGGAGTCGATTTTAACATCGATTTTAAAAAGTCAACTCATACTCATACTCACATACTCATTCTAAAAGTTCATTATTAACGAAATAAATATAATTTGGTATATAAAATAATTTATTCAATTTTCAAATTACAAAGCACTAATCGCTGCGGCTGAAAATGCCGAATTTTTAAAACGTAATAAATATAAGGGCCTCGGCAAAGAGTACGATTTTGTACCGTTTGGCGTAGAAACTTTAGGTTCTTGGGGCCCCAGCGCACGCATATTGTTTGCTGAGATCGCGAAACGTCTGGTTGATGTAACTAAAGACCGAAGAGCTGGCGACTTCCTCGCACAATGCATCAGTATTGCGATACAGCGAGGAAATGCCGCCAGCATCCTCGTACAATGCCACAAGGGCCAATCTTAGATATAGGTTAGGTTAAGTAGATTAGTTAGATTTAATCTATGTACATAAATTGTAGTTTTGAAAATAAATATATTAAAAAAAGCATTAATATTTACAATAATTTAATTTGGAATTGAATTCAACTATATTTTAAATGAAAAAAATACTGCTAAACGATGTATATTACGTAAAAAAACACGCGAATAAAAAGTATTATTAACTAAGCTTTTAGTTTGTAATATCCATAGAACACGTAGATAAAATGAAATTAAAATATTTGTTTGACTTATTATATGTATAAGCATGAGTATGAGTATAAAGTTGATTTTTATGTTAAAATCGACTCCGTGGTTCTCTAACGTCTC
>JALPQI010017111.1:0-21376 GCA_025490895.1 Thaumatotibia leucotreta
TATTTGAGGACATATAAAAATTTCTAGTATACAGGATGAAGTTTATTTTACCTCATCAACTGTGCGTTTTCTATTCGATCTGTCATATACTTCTGCTTATTGTAATCGCCTGTCAATTTATTTTTAAGATGTACAATAAATAAACTTTATCCTATTAAATTTTCAAACTTACAGAAACAAGTTAAGAAACCCAATTTACTTAACTGTCCCCTCGCCTGGCAAGGTCTTATGCTGTTCAAAACCGCCTGGCATTGTACACACTTACTCTGAGACGTTTATTTGAGGACATATAAAAATTTCGAGTATACAGGATGAAGTTTATTTTACCTCATCAACTGTGCGTTTTCTATTCGATCTGTCATATACTTCTGCTTATTGTAATCGCCTGTCAATTTATTTTTAAGATGTAGGGTAAAAGCACCAATAGATGACTGCCACCCAGAAGTTGACTGATAGGTCTAAAAATGTAAATAATTAAATCAGGAATAATTTTACACGCCTGGGAGTATTTTTCTTACACGCGGCAGCACTATATCGAGTGTCGCATGCGAATTCCCAGACAATTAAGCCACGCACGAGGCAGTGAGCGGTCGTCGAGTTTGCGCTTCGCGCCAAAATTGCGTTTTATATGGGATCCTTATTAAGAAAAGCCCTCAAAAATTTAAGCTTTTAATTACGTAAAAAATCGAATATGGCTTTTATTTCCTTGATTCTCTTCAGTATAGATTTTAGACTAATATCTCTATTGTGTATATTATAAAGAATAGTTTTTTTTAATTTATTTTATGAGATATTTGCTGGTCAAGTTATGGTTCCAATATTGTGTGTTCGGGCCAAAAGATGAACGATGGTCAACTTTTGGGCAAAGGCTCGAATTTTCAAATGCTTGTGTAAATTATAATAAAATAGATAGATGTAATATTTATATATAAAATTACAATCAGTTTTGTAGTTGATTTTTAGACCAAAAGATGAACGACCCTTTTTTCATGTAACACGTTTTAAAGTAATTTGCTTTTGTATGGAAACGGGATTGTTCAACTCAAGAATCGCTGTCCAAAACGTGAACTAGGAAAATTTACTGGTTCATCTTTTGGGTTGGATTCCAATAAATGAATTCGAATCAATTTAGTTCGTTCATTTCGTTGATGCGGTCTCCAAAACATGAACCAACTGATTTTATTGAACGGTTGAATTTGGGAAAAATTAAACTTTTGTTCTTAGAGATCAGATTGTTACACAATGTACACCATGTTTATATTTCATTAAAAAAAGGTTCTTAAGGTTAAATACAATTAATTTATCTAAGAAATCAACGTTTTTGGTATGTTCTATTCATCTATTGGAGTTTTGGCGTTCATATATTGGTCTCGCTATATTGCAATTATGCTGGTTCATCTATCGGGGTCAATTTGTTCAGTGATAGGGCACTTTGTTCAACTATTGGTGAATTTGGGTCCTTTTTTAATATAATGATTTTTATAAAATTACTGAAGTCTTATACGAGGCACGAAAATAACTTATTCTAAACTCAATTAAATGCGGAATCATATAAAAAAATAAAACTTGATGAATATGAGTTACATCATATAGAAAAAAATATTTAAAGTTGGGAAAGTTTCTTAACTGTTCATCTATTGGTGATTTTACCCTATAATAAATAAACTTTATCCTATTAAATTTTCAAACTTACAGAAACAAGTTTTGAAACCCAATTTACTTAACTGTCTCCTCGCCTGGCAAGGTCGTATGCTGTTCAAAACCACCTGGCATTGCACATACTTACTCCGAGACGTTTATTTGAAGACATATAAAAATTTCGAGTATACAGGATAAAGTTTATTTTACCTCATCAACTGTGCATTTTCTGATTGACCTGTCATATACTTCTGCTTATTGTAATCGCCTGTCAATTTTTTTTTAAGATGTACAATAAATTAACTTTATCCTATAAATTTTTCAAACTTACAGAAACAAGTTTTGAAATCCAATTTACTTAACAGTTCAAAAAATAAAGGGCCTGATGACGTGCAGGGCTGACGCCTGCCAGGTCATGGCTATTGCTCTTAGAATTCCATAAACAGTTAGTATACAAATTTCTAACCTTACAGGAAGACCGTTACTCTCAGGGTTCACAGGCTCTTGGACTATAATGGAGACAGAAAAGTAAATTCAGACGTTTCCGTGAAAAGCCGAAGGTGAATTTTGCACTAAATCAGTAGTTGGACTGTAAACCATAGGACTCGAACTCTAATTTCACTGAAATGATAGAGCCTTATGGCAAAATTTCAAAAGAATCAAAGATCCAAATGAATTCTGACCAAAGCATAGCTTTGTTTTAGGCAAAAAAGTGTCGAAAAACCGCCACACTGAATCGACGTGTTAAGTAAGATATTAAGAAGAAGCGTGGCAGAAAGGCAGCATGTTTATTGTGGTACGCCGTAGGTAGATCTTCATAGTACTCGTATTAACATAATACTCGTACATCGATTAAGAAATCATAACACGTGACTATAACTAATCTAATAGCACAATTAGACAGAGTAAACTATTTGGTGACACAATTACATAGTTAGATAACACTGTATCGTTCAGAGTAGTACAGAATCCTTCACAACGAACCTTTATTCCCTATGGAACATGGGACCCGGCACATTTTGTCCCAATTTCCCTAGAGTGCCATAAAAGCGATCGGATAATCAGGTTTTAAGAAACTCCGAAATATTATCGATTGCTGGGCATAACTTAAGATTGATTTTGTAGGTCGTATGTACATATTTATGTGCCAGTACTTAGAGGTACATGATTTTTAAGGTACCAACTTAATGAAATATTCCTAGGAATCGAACGTAATATGACAGAAGCATGACTGGCTAAGTCCTTCCGTCATTTGCAATGGACCGTAGGATATATTATCTAAATATTACATTAGAATTTTTGTAGGTAAAGACGAATCGATATTTGTAATGCATGAGCGCATTACGTAACTTGAGAGAGATTGTCTTGAGAATGTTAAAACTCTGTACAATCTCTTCCAACTAACTATACCTTTTTGTGAGAGACATTGCTTGTTTTACTCTGGTTCCCTATCTCGGTCGTTGAAACGAGATTATAATCACGATAAGTACTTTTCTATCGCTTTGTCATCTACAGTCCACGGTTAAGGTCAGCAATTGAAGAAAAGAAGAAACACTGTAGCACCGATTTTAATGGGGTTGGTTAGCGAAATATGACGGCGAATGTGTTGGGACAGTAGATAGGTGTCAGAATTGAAGATTAATTTGATGATTGAGGACTATAATTGCTAGAGTTAGGTACAAATGTGTACTAGCTTATTAGATAAAATCCCGATATTGCCTCTTTGTAATAGGTAAATTTATGTACAAAAAATTCAGATATATCTGAAAAAACAATGGGAGAGGACTGTTCACTACAACTATAGGTGAGTGTGTGTGTTAATGACGCGATAACGCGAGTTCAAAAATGCCCCCAGTAACGATTGTGCAATTTTGCAGAAGGTGGGCAGGACATAGCGTATTATGAAAAGACACCGGGCCTAGAATCCGCACATCGCGCAACATCTTTGAAAAAATTCAAATAGAATTTAGCCAATCAAAACTTTGAGGGACCAATCACAACTATTTACATCTAGATACAGTTCTGTGGGCTTACGTTGGTCACGAGTTTGCCGTTTATCGTGCTACTCATCACTTTCGCACTTGCATACTTGTTAGAACCTGGCCTACTACCGCGAAAATCGAAATTCGTAAATTTCGAGGATTTGTCTCTCTCACTCTAATGACGCCTTCGTTTGAGTGACAGAGAAAAAACCTCGAAATTTACGAATTTCGACTTTCGCGGTAGTAGGCCTGACAGCAACAACGACAAACAATTATACACGGGACCATCATAAACCTACAGCATAATAATTTGATACAGTATTTCAGTAGTTCAGTATTTGTAGCGTAAAAAGTCATTTTAAAATCATTGATAACATGTATAGCAATATTACAAACATTCTGAGTCAGGCAGCTAGAAATACGTCTGTTCTAAAGTGTAAATCAAATAAAAAGCATCGCTGTGTCATAGGCTGGAATAAATATGTCTTCGAAGCGCATAGGCAGGCTAGGTTACACTTTCAGGTGTGGAGTATAGCTGGTCAACCGAGGGGAGGTCCGATATATGATAAAATGCAACAAACAAAAAAGTTTTTCAAATCTAGACTAAGATGGTGTTTAGATCGTCAAGAGCAGTTGAAAATGGACAAGTTGGCTACGTCGCACTCTAACAAAAAGTTCAAAGATTTTTGGAAAGGTACTCAGCAAATGAATGTGAAGCCTGGTCTGCCTGTTAGCGTAGATGACCATTATGAACCGGGGGATATTGCGGAATTATTTAAAAATAGTTTTATTGTAAAACCGCTTACTCCTGGGGCCTCGGCTGGGACATCTGGGAGTGTCACGCCATCCGCCGGAGACAGGCGATCTGTCTTATTTACTGCGAAGGACATAGCTCATGTTATAAATAAAATGCAAAGGGGCAGGTCGCCTGGCTTCGATGGTCTAAGTATTGAGCATTTCAAGTATGCGGGGGTGCATTTACCGCGCGTACTGGCAATGCTGTTTAACTTGTGCGCTTGCCACTCTTACCTCCCTGCTGAGCTTATGAGGACGGTTGTAGTACCAATAGTTAAAAATAGGACGGGCAACCTGTCGGATAAGGCTAACTACCGCCCTATATCGCTTGCCACCACAGCCGCTAAGATACTCGATAGTATGCTTGACCGTATACTTGAAAAGCACCTGCGGCTGCATGACGCCCAGTTCGGTTTTCGACCAGGGCTTTCCACCGAAAGTGCGATACTTTGTCTCAAGCATACTGTCGGGTATTACACGAAAAGAAAAACACCTGTGTACGCCTGTTTTCTCGATCTCTCTAAAGCTTTTGATAGAGTAAATTACGAGACACTATGGCATAAGCTAAGAGATACAGGCGTGCCAGAAGATTGTGTGTCCTTGTTTAAGTATTGGTACGACAACCAAATAAATCAGGTGAGATGGGCTAATGTGCTATCCAGCGAGTACAGATTAGAATGCGGGGTGAGACAGGGAGGAATTACATCGCCAAAGCTTTTTAATTTGTACGTAAACGAGCTGATAGGTGGGCTTAGCAGCATGCATGCTGGTTGCTATGTTGGTAGTACCTGTATAAACAACATTAGTTATGCCGATGACATGGTGTTGCTGGGCCCATCTGTCAGTGCGCTTGAGTTACTACTTGCAACTTGTGAGCAGTACGCGGCTGCGCATGGTCTGGTTTATAATCCGAATAAAAGTGAAGTTATGATTTTCAAAGCAGGGAATATAAAACCATACTATGTGCCGTCGCTGCTGCTAAATGGTAGTACTTTGAAGGTTGTAGAGCAGGTAAAGTACTTGGGCCATATTTTGACGAGTGATTTAAGCGACGATCTAGATATAAATCGGGAGCGTAGGGCGCTGGCAGTGCGTAGTAATATGCTTGCCCGTAGGTTTGCTCGATGTACTAATGAAGTTAAAACCACGCTATTTAAAGCCTATAGTCAATCTTTTTACTCGGGCAGCCTATGGGTAAGGTACACAAAAAGAGCGCACAGCGCCCTTCGCGTCCAGTACAATAACGGCTTCAGGATGTTAATGGGTTTGCCTAGTAGGTGTAGCGCCTCAGGAATGTTTACGGAGGCACGCATTGACACCTTCGAAGCCGTTATTCGAAAAAAGATCTCGTCTTTATTGAGTCGGGTGAGAGCGAGCTCTAACAGTATACTTGCAGAGATCGCAGGAAGGTATGACTGCTACATTTTTATGTTTTGGGCAAGTCAACTTAAGGGCATAGCCCAATTTGAAATTTAAGTAGGTAGTGTTTATTGTATATAGTTATAACATTAATGTAAGTCACTAACATAGATTAAGCTGTACTAACAAACTATGGATTGTACTGAGTCCGAAATAAAGTTATTATTATTATACTCTTTATTTCTCATTTCTCTTAGGCTAGGCTTTTTATAACAATATTTATAAAATTAAAATATAATACAACATACAAAAACAATACAAACACATAAATACTTTATAAAAAACCTAACCTAGGGTGCCGCCGGCAACGGGGCGGGCCCAAGCTGCCGGTGGTTAGGGCTGCAGGGAGAGGAACCGCCGGACTATGCGCGCCGTGTCCAGGATTACCGCCTTCTGCATCTGACCCTTGACCCAACCACCTAGCGAGAGCCTCTTGAGGTGTTGATCGAGACTCTTCGCTATGAGACCGTTCGCAGAAACAACTATCGGTACAATGATCGCCGAATCAACATCCCACATGTCGGTTACCTCGTGAGCCAAGTCAAGGTACTTACTGGCTTTGTCCTTCTCTGCCTTCACGAGGTTCTCGTCATGGGGGATGGTGATGTCGATGAGCATTGCCCGGCGTTGGGATCGATCTATCAGCACGATATCAGGCTTATTGGCTACAATAGTCCTGTCCGTGATGATAGATCGATCCCAATAGAGCGTGGCACGACCATTTTCGAGAACTGCCGCAGGTGTGTACTTATAGTACGGCACTTCGAAGCCCACAAGGCCGTATTGAAGAGCAAGCTGCTGGTGTATAATCCTGGCTACGAGGTTGTGTCTGTGCAAGTACTCGGTGTTAACAATCTGAGAACAACCGGAAATAATATGCCTGAGTGACTCACCGGGACGGCGGCATGCCCGACAAATGTCGACCGTACCGTCCTTCAGGATATATTTCCGGTAGTTATTCGTCATGATAACCTCGTCAGCAATTGCACAGGCAAAACCCTCGGTTTCTCCAAAGAGGTCCCCGAATCGTAGCCAGTTCACCGACGCGAGCAGATCCACATCAGGTCCCGTGAGGGCCTTGTAGAACCGCCCGTGTAGCTCCTTGCTCTTCCATACCGCCTTGCGGTCCTCGGTGCTTAGTACCACAGGTTTGCGCCAGTTCTCTTTTGCCAAGGAGAGCGGGGTGAGGTTCCGATCTTATTATTATTATTATTATAATTTACATTACAGCTCGTAAGTTTACGAGATTGAGTCCTATTTGCGTTAAAATATGAGCCAGGATATACCGATAGCACGTAGCTAGAAGCTGCGGAGATGACTGTAGGAGCTACGGAGTTGTCGGCGGCATCGAGGGATCGCAGGTAATACCGGCAGCCCCACGTGTTGACGGACACCATGAGAAGCAGCAGGGCGGCCCATATCACGTAGCCGTCACCCTGGTGTGCAAATATTAGATACCGTATGACTTATTTGGATTCACGGGGCAATTTTTTTTTATTTCTTTTTTTTTATGTTGGCACAACAAAGTGGCTCCACTCCACCTAATCGTAAGTGAAAAGTAGAGCCCAAATCCCGGCGGCAACGAACAGGAGACAATCAGTAACCTGTTAGTTGCCACCGCCTTGCTGGCCCGCTAGGCTTCTTCACGCTTCGTTTAAAGGGCTTATTTGGTACTAAGGGCAAAATAGCATTTCAGTCCGGTTTCCTTTTAGCACTGCATTGTTACGAAAATACGCGTTTCCAGGTATGAGATATTTGTACCAAGTTTTGCGATAGGAACATTTATTTGGGTCTAATACTAATTTCCATGCTACCAAATAGCCCCTTGGGTCTTCTTATAGCCCCATCTTATGGCACTTAAGTATGATATATGATTATGAATACTTTTCTATTATTCTGTAGGAGTGTTGGGGGTAAACAAGCACACGGCCAACATAAAATTTATTAAAATAATTTTCACAATTACTTTTATAGATTGTGCATTTTCTTGATAAAGTACCTATATACCTAGTGGTTAGTTACAAAATAAAAAAAAAATCATTTTTGATAAAGTACATATATAGGTAGGTACTTTATCAAGAAAATGCACAATCTATAAAAGTAATTGTGAAAATAATTTTAATACATTTTATGTTGGCCGTGTGCTTGTTTGCCTCCAACATAAAATTAACTTTCATATTAGTTAAGTACCTACCTATTGGTTAAGTAGTAGAAAATAACTACAGGTAGATAAGCACAATTAATTATAGCTAAGTAATAATAAAACATAATAAACACAATACATATGTTGTTAATCAAAGGTACGTAAAATCCATGTGGGGCATTGCATTGGGCTGGGCGGAATCTTTCATAACATAAAATTTTCGTGAACAAACAGCATGACCAACTTAAAAAAGGCAACTTGTTTGTTTATGTATAGACTTATACCTGTTCCGTGTTTGGTAAAGAGAGGGACTTACAACTACACTTGGTGTTCCTGTTAATTTTCCTATGGTGCTTCCAATCGATGCCCACGTACCCGCCATAAAAGCTTCATACAACATTGTTTTATTTTTGTTAAAATAATAAGACTTTGTATTGTTTATCTCACAGTATTTAGGTTAGGTTAGTAAATTTGACATTTTAAATGCGTTTTTACTCTTTGGTTTTTACTAACCCTAAAACTTATGTCAAGATTTTATAAATTTGATTATATCCAAAGTTTACTCAACTAAAGCTCATATGCCATTTTATTAATAACATTATCTACTCATTTTAATATTTTATAACATTAATACTACAATACAGCAATAGTCGTATTAACAACTTACGATTATCTTGAACAATAAACGCCTCTGCATTGTCAAATTTAGTTGGCTTAAAGAACTAGTATCCAAGCCATAAACATTATTTAAAAAAAAAATGTCAAATTTAGGGTTGCCTGTATTAGATAAAATACCAATTTTCAGAAGCATTGCGTATTATCAAGAAGATAATATATAGGAAGGAGATCATACGCTTTCTCTTATACAATCATTTTTGTAATGAATTTTGATTATAAAAATGCAGTTGGGAAAAGTCTGGAGGTGTCAAATATATTAATATCTGCATATTCAGTGCCTCATTTCGAATGCCCTATATTACACTTTTAAAAGCCATAATATGGGCATTAGTACTTTTTTCCATTTCTACTGAAAAAAAAATTCGTGGCAGGGTGTGCACGGGTTTTTAAAATCAATTCGTCAAACTGTCATTGTTATTGAATGTAGATCAATCGAAATAATTTCAAACAACTCCAATATGCTCCAAAAAAAAATTAAACAAATAATAATTCCTCCCCTCGGACCCCTCGCAACCGGCCTGTGACTCGGGGCCGCAATATACAGTGTTTTTTTTAAGTGGGACAGTATGGGGAAATCGGAAACTATAGAAGATACAAGGAAGCTGTCTTAGGAGACATTAGGTATTTTTGTGAGATAACAATTTTGGCATTTTCAAAATTTTGGTCAAGTGCGAGTTGTGCCTAAAAATTAATAATATTGATAAAAAAAATTTTTGACGCATATCGACGTGATTTTAGGCGTAGACCAATTTATTGTATTGGATAAAAAAAATCAGAACAGCAGGGTCGCATTTTATAAAGTTACAATTTACAATTTCGCTGTTTGCCTCTCTAACGCACGCACATATTGGCTAGAAAGAGAGGTAAACAGCGAAATTGTAAATTGTAACTTTATAAAACGCGACCCTGGTTAGTCAAATTTAAGAAAACCATTTCTCATATTACATCCACTGTGAAGTGTCTATTACTGCAAGGTCAATATTTAAAAAAGTATTACTTACACTTTCCGAACACGACATTTGAATTTGGAACGTTTTATTTAAGTTCAAAAGGATTTTAATAAGTTACATGTCGCGAGCTCATAAAGAAAAAACAATGAAAATATTCAACGAAATTCAAACTACGAATAGGTACTCAATGACCATTACAAATTTAAAGTTTTTTTTTCTTTATGAGCTCGCCATATGTAACTTATTAAAATCCTTTTGAACTTAAATAAAACCATCGAAATTCAAATGTCGTGTTCGAAAAGTGTAAGTTTTTTTATATATTGACCTTGAAGTAGTAGACAGACACTTCTCAGCGGATGTAATATGAGAAATGGTTTTCTTAAATTTGACTAACTGCTACTGTTCAGATTTTTTTTATCCAATACAATAAAATTGTCTACGCATGAAATCACGTCGATCTGCGTCAAAAATTTTTTTTATCAATATTATAAATTTTTAGGCACAACTCGCACTTGACCAAAATTTTGAAAATGCCAAAATTGTTATCTCAAAAAAATACCTAATGTCTCCTAAGACAGCTTCCTTGTGTCTTCTATAGTTTCCGATTTCCCCATACTGTCCCACTTAAAAAAAACACTCTGTATACCCCTCGCTTATGCGGTTGTGGCACCGACCTGGACCGACTGGGACACCTCGGACTCGCAGATCAATATTGCGATACAGCGAGGAAATGGCACGATCAACCTTTGTATAAAATGTAACAAAAAAATATAACACTGTTGTATTATGTCAAGATAATGTGGATATTTTTGAAAATTTTGTCGTCATTCCTTATGCTGATAATACGTATAATTGTGGTGTACTTTATTTACAACATTGCCAGTTTCTTTTGTACAAAATAACTCTGTATAGAGACAGTATAACTTTTCCGTTGATTTCTTATTGAGGAGGATAGAAAATAATTTCCTAATGTATCTTTGTGAATCTTGTGATTTTTAATGTTTTTATGAAACTTGTCAAATTATTTCCACAGTCGCGTTTTATAAAGTTACATTTTACAATTTCACTGTTTGTCTCTCTAACGCACGCACGTATTGGCTAGATAGAGAGGCAACAGCAAAATTGTAAATTGTAACTTAATAAAAAATGCGAACTGCGATTTTGCTTCACCTTCACAGGGCAACCTTGCGTACCTAAGCAACTGTCATGTCTGTCATGCTCATGTCATCTGTCATCTGTTTCGACTGCTTCTATAAAGCAAGGCAGGGGCACGTCACGTACACACGCTACTTACTATTTTTTCGATCACTATTTTAATTCCATTCATTGCGAATAAAGGTCTCTTTCGTATTATAACCCAGTGTTCGCGTAGTTATTGATGTACTAAGTTACGCTTCATCGACTTAGGAGAAAATTGATAAACATTCTACATGTTTTTTCCTTGAAATTACAAGCAAAGAACGGAAGAAATCAATTGTCGTTTATTATTCGTTTGACCGCAATCTATTGTAAACTACGATGGATAACCTAAAGAGCGGAGCTAATGTGCTAATTGTCTGGAAAAACAGCGAACAGAATGAATTGAGCAAAATAGTAAATGACATTCAAAGTGCAACCAACAATGGACCAGTGGTTCTCGAAAATTCGGAAATGATCACTGAAAGTAAGTTAAAATCCCTACTTGTTCAATTATTCTACAAAATATGTATAAATACTTATATCATAATAATATTGCAAGTGTAGAATGAATGGTTAGTTACAAAATCATTTTTACATTGATTTAAAGTTTCATGATTATCAGTCATATTTTAACGATAAACGAGTGTTAATCGCGTAAGCGCGATTAAAATCAGTTTTATCTTTATAAATCTTGAATCACATTTATAGTATTATCAAACCGCGATCAGAATGGGATTCGAAAGTACTGTTGACACAACAGTGTATAAGTCAATCTCGTATATAATCATAGTTATATTCATTATATTCATAGCTTAAGTGCAGAGACTTACAAATAAAAATCACTCACTACATCTATAAACAACTCTTTTCTTGGTTAACTTGTTTCTTGTGTCATTTATTGTGTCAACAGTACATTCAAATCCTTTTCTGATTTCGGTTAGATAATATTAGTAGTCTGCCTTCCAATTATTGAAGAATCAGAACTTGGACTTCTCATATAGAACAAAAATATAATTTAGTAGTTAAATACCCAAAAAAAATTCTTATTTATAATTATGTAGTATTTGTTAGCAAAACCAAAGAATTTATGTAAAAAGTTTTTGTTAAAATTACATGTCTATTTATCTTTATTTATTATTAGTCCAAATACGTTTGTCAAACTTAGCTACTTTACTATGAATTATTTTATTGAATTTTCAGCATCAAGGCCACAGTCATCTTTTGATGTAATACTGTCAAACTTTGTCCCTCCACACTCTGTCAGTCATGATGACAGGCTCCTGGCGACCCTGATCAAACTCCTGAAACCCAGCGGCAAACTGGTAGTGAAGGAAACTTCAGATATCAGCACAGCCCTTAAATTAAATGGGTTCTTGAATGTATGCCAAGTTGATGGTGTATTTACAGCAGAGAAGCCTAAATTTGAGGTATGATTATTATACTATACCCTCAGTTTGATGACAACAATGTATAAGGTGCAAAGTGCTGAAAGTTTGTTCAGAACTTAGAACCTTGTATGTTGTTGCTGTTGTCAGTTGAGTTGTGGGAAAGTACAACAGGCTGGATCAATTTTGTATCATATATCACAAGTTTCTCCTGATGGTCCCACACCAAGCAGAATATAACTGTATGACAGGATCATTATCATCATCTCAGCTATAAAACCGCTGCGGAACAGGCATCCCCTTTAATAACTAGATATTAGATAACATTTATTGAAAGCAGTTGCTCTTCTCTATTACAATTGTATGAAAAAGTAATACTTGTGTATATAAAGATTTAGTTTGAGAAAAAACTCAATTACCAATATTTTTTTCCTCATAAACCTCAAGAAAAAAAGTCCCTATCATAAGTTGATCATGCATGTTTATTCTATGTTCTAGGTTGGTTCCAAAGCACAGCTGAAACTCGGCGGCAAGCCAGCAGTTTGGAAACTGGATGACACAGTGGAAGCCGCTTGGACCGGGGGCAATGATGATGACATCATTGACCCAAACCAGCTGCTAGATGAAGATGATCTGAAGAAACCTGACAAAGAGTCCCTCAGGGGTAAGCAGATATTTATATAGTCAAACAAATACTAAAACCGCATCTATATAACAATATACATAAATGATTAGTAGAAGGTGATTTTTTACTAAAACCATTGCATTAAATTATTTAAAAATGCTTTAAAAATATGGGATTCATTCAAAATTTGTTATGTGGTTATAGGTCAAAATTGAAAATTGTCAGGCCAATAATATGGTCTTTTACATTATTTTGAAGTGAAGTTTAGTTCCCAAATTTAAAACTTCATTTAATTAAATGGTATAATACCTCATTTAAAATCATAGTAATAAAATTTAAAGTTCTTTAAAATGACCTAATTTACATTATCATGAAACTGCAAATTATTCAAAAGTAAACACATAACAACACCTACATATCTGATGTTATGATAGTGGGCAAAGATAAACGTTGAGGTTTCGTGTTCCAAATGACGTGTTCCTTCGAGGTTTTGTGTTGCGAATTGGCTGAAGGCTGTGACGTATGCATGACGCGGCATTCAATTCACACACTGTTTACAGGTGCTTGGCTTTTCAATTTCAACTTTAAACCAAGGTGGTAGGATCGATTTCGAAATGTTGTTTTATCGTGAAAAGTCAGTGACACCTTATTGCATTGAGTTGAAACAAAGTAAATCGTTCATGAGCGTTAATCATTATTGTTGTGTAGGTGTTATTAGTAGATAATGTTTTATAAATATTCTTACTGCTAAACTGTTCTAAAATATCTTAGTACTTCATTTAGCATTTTTATGCATTATCTGAATAGAAATAAAATAAGATAATAGATTATAACTTATAATAACATTCCTTTAGGAGATTTAGATTTAGAACTTGTACCTACACTACATACAGGTTTTAAACGTATAAATTGTATAACATAACTTGTCTCATCATCACATTATGTTACGGTTACGAACAATCTTTATGAAAGAAAATTAAATAATTATGTAGTTTTTTATTTATTGGTGAATTTTACGGACAAACAAAACCTAGGGACAAGATAAAATGAAATGTTTATAGAGACAAGAAAAATCATTCAACATTGCATTACATTAACACACTTACCAGTGGTTCACTAACTAGGCCGAGCCTGTATCTTGGGATCTAGTGAGAATAGTGAGAGATATCAAATAGTCTGTTATCTTTAAACATTGTTTTAAAATTATGTTCAGTGATCGGACAAATAGCTGTCATTGTTCGCATTTATGCTCCACACATGACTCCAAAGTTGATTATATTATTAATTTATTGATCGTTTTTTGAATATAACATATTTATTTTGATAATAATTAGTCACCTAAAGGCTTCGAAATTTTCAAGAAATTATTCGATAGATTAATCATTTCACCAATTTTGGATTGCTGTCCATATTATTGCGAACAGTGACGCTCATTTATGCGATCTCTGACACTGTTACATATGGTAAAAAAAGTGAAAAGGCAAAAATAACAGTAACTAAAGAAGTTTTCGGAATGCGTGCATTATTAAATTATTATAAAGAAAAAAAACTATGTAGTGTTACACTGACGTAATATAATAATAATGGTCGTTGATAAATGTGTATGGCTGTGTCTGAGTGCATGAATGTTTGTGTAGGGTGTGTATACTAGTGTATGAGTGTGTGTAATCCTACTTCATTGATAAAAATAAGCTATCCGTAACATGATTATTTCAACATCCTGTTCAAATGATGTTTTTTGATGATATTGCGGTACTGATGTTCCTTTAATCAATATATTTTTTTTTTATATTTCAGTGTGCGCAACAACGGGTAAAAGGAAGGCCTGTGCAGACTGTTCATGCGGCTTGGCTGAAGAGCTCAACGGGCAAGTGAAAGACACGCCCAAGTCTTCATGCGGAAGCGTACGTATCCCTAACTAAATGACCATTACATAGTTATCTTATGCAGAAAACGACTAACTTTGATTTTCTGACAATGCAGGAAGCGTCCAAACTCATTATATTAAAAGGCAGATTGACATAAAATAGTAGTTAGTCGCTTTCTGCAAAACTATGGTCAAATATTCTTCCACATAGACCATAGACATAAACATCCTGGGACAAACTAGGTTATTCCCATCGAACACAACTGGTAACAACTGGGAAATATTTTACCATTAATTATACCAAATATTTTAGAAGTAAAAAGTGGGAAAAATATTCCCAGTAGTTACCACCAAGTACTCTAGTGGTAACAAGTGGGAAAAAATCCCAGTAATTACCACTGGTGTCAGATTGGTGGTAATAGGTGGGAATAACCCAGCAAACGAACGCGATCGCCAACCCGCTTGCTCAGCGTGGCGATTATGGGCATTGACCTCCTAATGCGTCCATACTAATAGAAAGTAGGAGAGACTTTCGTCCAACCCAACAGTGGACTGATATAGCCTTATGATTTGATGACACTCGGACTGGAACCGATAGTTAGTTCAATTAACGTTTGTGGTACCAAGCGAACATATATAATAGATTGATACATACAGGTACTGAAATGTATACAGGGTGGAAAAAGATTTTGGGTCAGTGAGGGTAGCTATCAGATCCCGTGTAGCTACGTGAAAATGATCTTAGAAGACCTTCCCGCGATTTTCAATTAAAGAAGATTAGCGTTTTCAGATTTTCGAAAAAGTATACAGGGTGCGCGGAAATGGTCATTTTTGACAAACTTTTTTTTCGATGCCAATCGATCCTGTTTCTGTTCAGGATCAAAAGCTTGTATGGGACCAAAAAAAAAATTTTCGGCTAGAAAAGCCGCAAATCGGGATTTAAAATTCCCATACAAATTGTATGAAAATTAAAATTATTTTTTCACGCCTAATTTTTTTTATGCCAATCGATTCCATTCCTATTTAGTACCAATAGTTTCTTAGGGGTCAACTTACGGCAAGGTAAAAAAAAAAAACAAAAATAAAAAAAACTGTTTTCATACATAGTAGATTATGGGAAAAAAGTGAAAATTAATTACATTATCTGTGACGCTAATTATCGTTGCTAATGATTTCATACAGTATTATTATTATCATTTAGCATAGGATGACTAATTATCGTGACAAATAAAGTAATTAAGGTTTTACTTTTTTTTCCATAGTAAAAGTATGAAAACGGTTTTCTTGAAATTTTGGATTTTTTTGTACATTGCCATAAGTTGACCCGTAGGAAACTATTGGTACTGGGTAGGAATGGAATCGATAGGCATAAAAAAAGGGTAAATATTTTTTAATTTTCATACAATTTGTATGAGAATTTAAAAACTCGATTTGTGGCTTTTCTAGCCGAAAATTTTTTTTTGGTCCCATACAAGCTTTTGATCCTGAATAGAAACAGGATCGATTGGCATCAAAAAAAAAGTTTCTCAAAAATTACCATTTCCTCGCACCCTGTATACTTTTTCCAAAATCTGAAAACGCTAATCTTCTTTAATTGAAAATCGCGGGAAGGTCTTCTAAGACCATTTCCGCGTAGCTACACGGGATCTGGTAGCTGCCCTCACTGACCCAAAATCTTTTTCCACCCTGTATATGTACCTACAACTATGGCCAAGAAACAAATATGTATGATAATCATCATCATCATATCAGCCGAAAGACGTCCACTGCTGAACATAGGCCTCCCCCAAAGATTGCCACAATGACCGGTCCTGCGCCACCCGCATCCAGCGGACTCCCGCGACCTTCACCAGGTCGTCGGTCCACCTTGTGGGGGGCCTACCCACGCTACGCCTTCCGTTACGTGGCCGCCACTCAAGAACCTTCCCGCCCCAACGGTCATCGGTTCTACGCGCAATGTGCCCCGCCCACTGCCGCTTCAGTTTATGATAATATTGATAATACTAAACAAATAATACCTTCGCTGGAATCCAAACCCGGAATCTCCAGCTTCAACAAGCAACTAGGCTAGGTTATACAAAATACAAAGACAAAAGTGACAAATAAACGATTTCGATAATTATTTTTTTAACCCAGTTCAAAATAAATCGTGATGATAGGATCTGGGAGAAATCGATTGAAGTAGTTTTTTTTTTAATTATTAATTTGGTATTTTTTTTATATTTACAGTGTTACCTGGGCGACGCGTTCCGATGCGCTACATGCCCTTACCTCGGCATGCCAGCCTTCAAACCTGGAGAGAAAGTGCTGCTCGACCTTAAGTCCGACATTTGAAGATGCTAGTTGTGATTATTGATAATAAACTATTTTGTAAGTATTCCACGATTTTTATTTATGTTGATGCTTTCTGTAGATTTAGTGCTGGTAGTTATGTAGTTAGAATGTGCAAATGGTTACCGTAGTGGTATAAATATGAGACACCGAAAAATTGCGAAAAAATTACTATAGTGCTCGATGTTATCACATTCATCATTTATTTAAGGTAGAAGTACCAGTGCGTAACATGTTAACCGAAAATATTTATTTGAATCACGATATCTCATTTATAAATTCTAGCTAAAAAAGGGATTTTCATGTGTTTTAGGAGAGAAGTTCGTTAGTTTTGATAAATAGTTTTTATTCTATAGGGTGACAATATAGAAATTAGACAAAAATATATATTTTCTTAGACAATTGCTATGTACATCATTAAAGGCACACACATTTTTCATCGTTTAAAAGCGGTATAAGGTGATTTTATCTTATCAATAGCAACTCAAGCTATGATGACAAGTATTGGTACAGTGTCGGTCACCAGTACTTCCACCTTAGTAGTTAACACATTCGATGCCGGTGACACGCATATGTGACCGAAAAAACTGTACTCCTATGTCAGTGACACACATACGTGATCGTATCCTTATGCCACTAGCATAAATGAAGGTCTCACTCCGATGCCAGTGGCATAGAAATACGAACGTTTTTGACACAAGTGTTGTGTCGCCGGCATAGGAGTACCTACAATCTTTTCGGTCACACATGCGTGTCACTGGCATAGGTTTTCTATCTGATCATTTCGATCGGCATAGTATTAGCACTTATTGAAAAAGTACCGGAGGCGAACGTGTTAAGAGTTGAAAAGTTTAAGAATTAATAAAGCTGTGCATCTTTCACATCTTGTATATTAAATGACTTGTCAATTGTTGTCATATCATAATATTACTTACAAGTAATATTATGACAATTTCTGACATGGTTCCAGAGTAGTCGAGGGTTACAATTGGTCGAGGGTACGGTCCATTCGAATACAATTGACAATAAAGTCGAAATCTCAATGCACATTTCATTTTATTTCATAATATTTTCGTGTTCAATTACAATTAAAGATATTATTTCTGCTATGTGCGGTATCGGCACAGAAGATTTGATAACACAATAATTATAATTACAGCCAATCAACGAACATTTGTGAAATAATGAATAGGAAAGTATGTAGTTAGGTTACTGAAGATAGACTCAGTTGTTGTGGATCTATATTATAATTTTAAAACTTTCTTCGTATCTTAAAGTGGGTTAATGTATGTATCCAACCTATTTCCTACAAACATATTTAAAATGTTTACATGTAACGTTATTGACTGGATGTTTTTTTCCATATAATATCTGACGAAAACCCTTTAGTATGTATCCGTATTGTATACATACGGACAGACAGATAGACGAACTATAAAGGTTGAAGTTTTGCCCGTTGGCTATGGAACCTTAAACCCTGGTTGATAATTTTGAAAAACTATGAAGTTTCGATTATTCGTCATGAAATCTTGCATTGCATTGCAATGTATTTGATCTGATGCAATGAAATCTAATTTCTAGCTGATTTTCCAATACACTTTTTCATCGTGGGGCCACATTGTGAGCAGATCTTATTGTTTAGAGGGTATAGCAAGGATTTAAAGAAAACACACTCATAGCAAATATTCAGTTATACATATTTTCTCTTCTTTTTACAAACAGTTAACTTATTTTAACACATCTCGGTCTATAACATTTTCCATTTACATAATCTGAAATAGTACTCACTCCGCTATACAATAAAATATACATATATATTTTGCCATTCATCATATAATTATATAACAATTTTATATTTATTTTTCTATTATATAAATGATACAACTTCTCCAGTAAAAGCATCTATCTGTATTTCTATTTTATTTTAGAAAGAAACTCCTAAATGATAGGTGATTTATAACAAATCTATAAAAGTTTTATGGACAGTTTCCACTCAATATCGAAACCTGTTATGTAAGTTGAATATCATGTCGATTTTAACCGATAATTAAGAATATGTTAATAATGGCAATAAATATCGTATATAAAGACAGGTATTCCTTAATTGGACATTCGTTACTGTACCAAAACAGCTCAATACAATAATAAGAAATCTGTAAGATGGCACAACGTTGTGTCGGAAGTACTTGTTAATTGGAAGGTTTTATAATAAAGTATGGGCGTCTATTTAACGCGTCTAAACTGTTTTGCAAAAGGCGTCGATACCATGACCTTTTACATATCTTTAGTCACATTCTGAACTCACCAAGAGTTAGCGAGGCATGAGCTTAACTGTATCCAGCACATAATTTCTTTATGTCCATACCGCTCATAGGTACCTACTCGTGAACCTATAGGTGCGAGCGAGGGATATAAGTTAAGTTACGCCTTCGATAGAGATAAAATTACGCCGCTAGCTCATGGCAATATCGGTAGATATGTTAATGAATGCCTAATTAATCGAGTATATCATATGCACGATGAATTAAGCAGAGTCACACTGGATGCGGATGAAGTTACTAGATTACAACACGTTTGTTATGTTTAGAATTCTCTGACTGTCACATTATTACGATGTGTGCCCGTGTAAACGAAACCCGCTCGGCATCAGTGGCGTAGCGTGCCTTGTCGGGGCCCCGTATAAAAAATTTTTGGAGGCCCTTATATGGAGGTAATATAAATTAGAAAGTTTTTATTCTTTTTCCTTACACACTTTGGGGGCCCCCGTGGCCCGGGGGCCCCGTATAATTGATACGGCAAATACGGCAGTAGCTACGCCCCTGCTCGGCATATAACCGGCGCTGTAGCCGTACCATGCTGCCGCTTCTTTATTAACGCGTTTCTATCCATCCCGCTCTTACTCGCGTATTAGTGCGAGCGAGCCGGATAGAAAATAAACGGCAGTAGCGGCAGCTCTTGGAAGGACTACTGATTCGGATACGCTTCCAGTGTGTATCGGCCTTTGGAGAGTGCGCTACTAAAGAGGATCTGTGTATGGAATAATGCCCATAAACGAATAATCACGGAACTATATTAATTTAGGGGTCGTAATTATAGGTGCAAAACTTTAACAAAACTTCTCAAGTGGACTTGACATAGCACATACATCCATAAAATATACATATCTACACAACCACACATTGTAAGTTGAAGATTCCGAGATAGGGAATAAAATTGGATACAGATTTTTCAATAATATTCCTATTTTTTTGGCTAAAGTGTTCCCATATGCCAATTTTAAAGCTTTGTTAAAGTTTTGCACCCATAGTTCCGACCCCTATTTATATATTTATAATTTATATTGTCTATATAACGTGTCGGTCATTATTGTATCTAACAAAATAAGTCTATATAGCACTGACTTCTCGCATAAACGTGTATCAATCACCTGAAGCTGTGGCGTCAAGATTAAAAATATATCTGAAATTATTTACGTTTTATTTCTGTTTCATTGTGTTGCTGATCATCGATTACGATGGAATATTTATATTATACGATCTTCAAAAAATATTTACCGGACGTGTCAAGCGAACGTTAGAGCACTTTTAAAATGAATAAATGTCTGATTGTGGAAAAGCTGATCTTACAGAAATAAAACGCAAATGAACTTAACGATGGATATAGCATATAATTTTCTGTCCATGTCACTCATAATGTAAATCACACTCGTGGCATAACATATTCAATAAATGATACAGGATCAAAGTTTCTGTGTGCTCATTAGAATTTTATATTGAAACGTTAAAAATAGCGAGTTCTAATGTATGCAGCGAAAGTGCAGAAACTTTGTTCTTGCTTTACAATAATGAGTTAAATCGGTGTTGACCAAAATTTACTTGAATCTTTTTGACCCGAGTTTAAGGCGGCATTACACTGACACTTTACTAAAGACTGACAAGGCAGGGTCGCGTTTTATAAAGTTACAATTTTGCTGTTTGCCTCTCTCTCTCTAGCCAATACTTGCGTGCGTTAGAGAGGCAAATAGCCAAATTGTAAAATGTATCTTTATAAAACGTGACCCTGGTTGTAAGTATCTGAAAGTGGAAACCGTTAAAAGCTAAATAGACCCAGTGTAAACACGTCCTAACTTCATCGGCTACATTCCTTATGGAAATTCGGAAACATGATCGTTAAAGAAACCCAAGTCATTTTACTCAAGCATATTTGTCTCATACATAAATTACTGTTTCTCACTTACATATAGTATTTGGATAGGTATTGTCTGATCATACTGTTAGTTGATGGAAAAATATAACTTTCTTGACAGCAGTGGTTCATAAATGTTGTGAAAACTACTTTGTATGAAGTAGCTGGTTGTACAATAGTTAAAATCGATTTAGTATAA
>JALPQI010017112.1:0-20449 GCA_025490895.1 Thaumatotibia leucotreta
TAAATAAAAAACACTAACACACAGTAGATGAATATTAGATGAAAATTCGTCGAAAAATCTAAATCTAAGTTTTTTTTGCGCCGAGAAACGGGAAAAACTTTTTGCAATAATCACTGACGAATAATACTAAACCGTTCTCCAGGGTTTCGGTTAGTTTTTTGGAGGGGCATGCCCGCAGCCACCTTATCCGAGTATTTTTCACAAACCAAATCAACTTCAACTCGCGTTTCAGCCAACACAAAATAAAATGAATTGAATGACAGATTATTTTTGACATGCGCAACCCATTGCAAAAATCAGTGGCGCCGTCTGTACTCTGGCCAGAAACTAAAGAGGTAGTTTTCATACTCGTGAAGTTGTTTTGCTACTCGTTCATAGATGGCAGGCTGGCAGTTGACAGATGTCAACCTAATGCTTTTTCCTTACAACAGATGGCGTAGGTATCAAACAAAAATGTCCATCAGATATTAATGTGTCATAATTTAAATTTTAATACAGTAGCAAAATTTATACAAATCTAAATCTGACCTTTGCTTGAATACTATCAGCAAACACCTTCGGGTCAAACTGTACATGCTAGTATTGTTCATAGTCGCGACTATTTTTTTTAAAGAGCAACCAAGTCATGACTAATGCATCAGCCGACCCGGATGTCTGTCTAGCTTTACATTAACGACTAGACTTGGTGTGGATCTATGTGCTTCTATTTCACAGTGTGGAATTTTTCCTCAATTTTGCGAAAGTGTGATTGTTTGTTTAATTTATCTGCCATGTCAAATAAAAGAGAACATTGAAACTCCCGTGGGTCTATGTATCATAGTTTTGGATATTTTCAAAAAAGAAATAAACATCCATAGAAGTCCATAGAAACCTGAAAACTGAATTTACTCACATTTAATGCCTATTTTTTAAAATCATTTTTACGTGTTTATATTAAGGTAATTTTAATACACCGATATCATTTATCAAAAATTAAAATTGATGATTCTAGAGGAGGGTGTCGCCAATTTTCTTACAATTAAAAAACATTTTTTTCCTCGATAATCCCTTGGTGGTCGCATTTTATTTTAAAATTAACGAATATTATATAAAATGTTCTACTCGTGAAAAAAAAATCAAATGCAAATATTGCAGGACTCGCGTGATATGAATTTTAAAATAATTCAGTCAGGGTTGTCACTTTTCAAATGTACACGATTACAAGTTTATTTGCGAAGTGTTAGGGCTCATGCATAAATCATGCGAGGTTTTTTCGGCTACTTTTTGACCCTAAGTGATGTTTGACCCAAAATTTTAAAAATTATTTTAATTTCGCGAAATTCCGTCGTGAATGTCAATTACAATATGTACCTATTTAACGTGAGTGTAATGTAATTTCTAGTAGGTACTATATGTGCTACTTGAAGGACAGGTAGAAAAATAACTTGTAATACGTTACAAATATTAAGGTTTATTTGTTAACTATTCGTCGGTCCAGGGATTATCCTGGTTAGTTACAATCGCCACAACAGGGCACACTTTTACCAGCATGCATGTAGCGGGCGAAACTCCTTCGACATCATCTTCATCTTGCCACTCGGCGTCATTGTTTTCCCGGATCACGCAAAGGACCTCCTTTTGGGATCTAGGATTCACGTTGGTCGAACTACTTCTACCCTAGTGAGCCTCTTGTGCACGGCTCTGTGCAATCGCACTTTTTTTTTGCGCATAAATACATGCCACAGTCCGCGCACAGTCTCCCAGTACTGGCCTTTGGTCCTTGAGGCTTGGACAATACATGTCAAATGGCAGGTTTCTGAAGCCCTCAAGAGTCGGTGTAATACCAAGTGACTGGCGGAGCAAAAATGGAGCATAGATCTTACCATCATGCTCTGCAGGCTTTCGATAGTTTTTCATCCCACTCAATATTTTTTCTTAGTTTGTTCATCGTCGAAAAATACACGTGAAGTCTCCTTGTAAACCTACTGTGATTTTTCGTGATTTTTCCTTGGACCCCCCTCCCCCCTATAGGACCTCGCGTGATTTATGCATAAGCCTTTATTTATTTTATTAATATTTTAAATACTGTTGGCTTTCTGAAGGGTCCACGGAAAAAACATGTCCAGTGCTTAAAAAAATCAGGGCTAATTCACACCTTATTCTGTCCAAAGTAAGGTGGTTTTTCCTTCTGTAATTTGAATTGACTAGACATGTTCTTTCCGGTGACCCTTCATTTATTTATTCTCTGGCAGCTATGAAGATGAGTCCGCTTATTGGTCGTTGGTCACAGAGGCATAGTACTTAGGTACCATTTATTTAGACTTTTCTATTTCAGTCGTAATAAGCATTTGGCTATTCGGTTGCGTCTATCGCAATTCACATGAGTTAACATGCATTAGTTAAGTTTTACGTTGTTTTAAGTTGTTAGACAAAATTCGGGCACCACTAATGACGGAAATACTGCTCATTTTCATCGGCAGCATTTTCAGAAAAAAATCGTAAGATTTTTGCCGGAATACTCGGTATAGAGCAGTGGCTTGTCGACGATTTTCACACCATTTTAGTAGCAGCTATGTCGCTAACGCTTTCCATGTATTTTGTACATCTGTGGCTGAAAACTATGTAAGGGCATATGACTGGTATATTTTATGTGAGTCACAATGCACAAAATTCTAATGCACGGTTGGCAAATCATTGAGATGAATCCTTTGCCAATAGCAATGCTGTCCGAGCAAGTCAGCGAATCCCGTAATAAATGTTGGCAGTATGATCGGGAGCACCACTCTCGAAAGGTAGACAGGAAGACTACAATTCAGGTCTTTTTCGGCGTGCTCTCGATTCTTCGGATTCTTATGTTTCGGATTTGTGATTTGACCGACGTTATAAACAAATACGACTACTTTACCGGATAAAGTGACAGTTTTAAAGCCTTCTGAACCACATGCTTCAGTAATACCCAAAATTAATGAAGACGAGAACTTGGCTCTCGCAGTTGACGAACGTCTTTATTATGAAGAAGATAAACATAAAAATCCTTGGGCGAGCGAAGCGTCTCCGTTTCAGCTTTATCAAAAATGCTTTTAACGGCAGCGGACTCTTCTGAAGGTTTGATAAATATTCTTAATACAATAAATATTGTTTTCAGCTTTTTGAGTTTTCGCAAAAAAATAGTTAGTAAAAAGGACGTAAGCGACTGAGCGATAGGACACATGTAGCTTGCGTCCACTTATTGGAACAGACTAGCAACTACTACACTAAGCCATGGGCCAACATAATAATAGCCAGTTTTCACATTGTGACAACCCTATTAACATAGAAATGAGCCAAAACCATAGAAACGCTATAAGTCCTAGGTCCGACATGATAAAATTGTGAAAATTTGGTACAGAATAGGTACACTACTCATACGTCTTTTAGCTCTAAAATAAAATGCGACCGTCAATAAATCATTAAAAAAAAATATTTTATAAAAAAAAGCAACAAGACGTAATATCATCAAAATAATCAATTATACAGTCCTGTATTTTTTTTATGTGGTTCAATATCGTTCTTTCAAAACACAGAAAAAATATTAGCGCATTAATTTTGCATTTAGAGGAAATAAAAATACAAACGTGTTTTGATGACGTCATAAATGTAATCTTTAACATTTTTTTTCTCAGAAACTAAATACGATAGACGACTGGGAGTTTTTGTATTGGTTTTCTTATAAAATGTTGCAATCGTTAAAGCCAAGAAAATGTGGTCAACAAAACTGAAGAAATATTTCACACTGTGTATTTCTATAACCATTTGAAATGAAACTATCAATTTATTGAGTACTATAATTAAGTCCGTGTCACTCGACAGGCAGGCCTACTGCCGCGAACTTTGGCCGAAGATTGGGTCAAAACTTCCGATTTTCGTCCACAATCACGTTGTTGTCGAACCACAGATCACAGTCTGTCCTACAATCGACTTATTTAATCCTTTGAGTTTGCCTCTCTAGCGCACTTGTAAATTTGTAGGTGTACATTACATAAGTAATCATCGCCCATGTCGCACATAAAGCATTATTTTTCGCTAGGTACCTATTTAGTTTAAGAAATTATGAAGGTGTTACTTGTACATTTTCGTTAGTGTAGACTTTAACTTCGTTTGTAGTCTATTGTATGAGTAGCAGAATAATGTCAGACAAGTGTAGGCCGCGGATTTAATCGCTAGCGTTATTAATTTCTTGGCAACATATACCTACCAATAAAAGTGTGGTGAACGAAAAATAAGTGACATAGACGCTAATACACCTCCTGTAAACTTTCGGTACCTTTACCCTCTATATCTACTGAACTAAAATAAATATATGTATTATGCTATTCATGAGACAATCTAAACGAGCATTCGCTATTCTATCACCCGCTCTACGAAATAAACGAATTTCGACGAATCACGTTTTGTGTAACGAATGAATTTCGTAGAGTGAGGGATAGAATAGCGAATGCTCGTTTGGTCTAAATGCATTCTCATCATCATCATCATCAGCCTATTATAGTCCACTGCTGGACGTAGGCCTCTCCTATTAACTATGCGTAGAGACGCATTAAGAGGTAAATGCCCATAATCGCCACGCTGGGCAAGCGGATTGGCGATCGCGTAATGTGTCCACTATGATGACGCTGCTGCCCATCAACAATCTTTTATTAAATAATGGTAAGTGACACTTCAATCCCTTAGTCGACTCTTACGACACCCGCAGGAGGAGTTGGGGTGGTGACAAATGTATTCTTACTGCAGTCACCACACGGCTAATGAACCTTTACACAAATCGACCTAGTCCCACGGTAAGATCAATAAACGTTTGTGTTGTGGGTACTACGGGACGATATACATATACAATACATACCTACATGTATACATACCTATATGTATTTCATCGCTAACCTAAATAGATTACCATGATCAAGAAACAAATATTTGTGATAACTGATAAACCCACAAATAAATGCCCTCGACAGGATTCGAACCTGGGACCGAGCTTCCAAGGAGAGTCACTACCAACCGTAGTTTGACTGAGACTGACATTTAACTTTGCTTTGGCGATTTGTAAACTTAGTTAAATATTTTTGATCATGGCCAAAGTGATTAACAACTGATTTTATAATAACCTCATACATATATTTAAACTAGGTAGTATAATGCACTAAAAAACAACTAGAACCATAAAAAATGAGCACCCATTCACCCGAAATACGACCGTTTGAAAATCAGCTGTTACGGGCCCGCCATCTTGCATTCGTTTTTTTTCTTACTTCGGAATGTAAGGTCATTTGAGGCACGTTTTGCAAAAGGACCAAAGATTATTTACAAAGTTATGATTTGGCAAATATTACACGTTTTATTCATTTGGAACGGCGGCAAAATTGACAAATTTAAGCAGTAAGAGTAGCAAGCCTTTTAGAAAATATCAATTTCAAGTGTTTTGTATCAAAGCGTTTTCATCATATCGTCCAACAGACCACGAAGGGTTCCCAAACTTTTTTGTGTGACCACCTGTATTCAGCAGGAAATTTTTTGGGCAGTTTCAACGCCCCCATTCATTCCGCGGAGACCTGCCGCCCCCTTCTATGCTCTTTCTTAGCGCCCCCTAGGGCGCGTTACGGACCATTGGGAATCTAAATATGATAAAAAAAATACGATTTAAAAAATACTTATATATTTACAGGGATCTCCGCTCAGCATTTAAAAAAAAATTGTGGCCCCCTCTTACTATTGATCTGTGGGTCCGATAAATATGACAGAAATCATAAATCTTAGGCATATTAAATATGTACCTACTGTAAAAGGAAACTATTTCGAACATAATCGGGAACTTTTGACAGTTTAGAAATGAGCCTTATTATTACGTTAAGACTATCGGAAAAAATATATAAGGTTTAATCATCATCATCAACCTATGTTAGTCCACTGCTGGACATAGGCCTCTCCTATTAACTATGTGTATAGACGCATTAGGAGGTAAATGCCCATAATCGCCACGCTGGGCAAACGGATTGACGATCGCAGGATATGTGTCCAGTATGATGACGCTGCTGCCCATCATCAATCTTGTAGAATGGTCAGTGACACTTCAATCCCTTAGTCGACTCTTACGACACCCGCAGGAGGAGTTGGGGTGGTGACAAATGTATTCTTACTGCCGTCACCACACGACAACTATAAGGTTTAATCTATAACTGCCTAAAGTTAATTCTTACCTTAACGTAAAGTGCATTCCGACCAAACTTGCATTCGCTATTCTAGCCCCCTACTCTACGAAATTCGATCGTTAGGTACACAGAACATGATTCGTTAATTTCGTAGAGTGGGGATAGAATAGCGAATGCTCGTTTGGTCTGAATGCGCCTTTAGAAATCTGCAACTATTAATAAACATATATGTGGTGTGGACTCAAGGTTTCAGGATTTAACGGTAAAAGATATAGGTACATAATGTATACATAAACAACAAAAAGTTGGTTATAGAACCAATATTGTGTTCTAAAAGTGCGTGATTAGATTATGGAATAATACAAGTTTTTAGTTTTGTTTACTTTTTATTTTCTACTAACGAATGGTGTAGGTACCTATGCCACTTTTATAAAAAAAATAACCTGCGCTAAAAAGGCAAAAGAAGTGAAAGAAAGCTGAGGTCAAATCTGGCAGCTGTCTTTTCTATACTTTATCTGTATCAAACATCGCTTTTTATTAGTGAAATGGCAGGTGTCAAAATCCACTTGCTATAGGCGTAGGTACCTAATCACTCTAATCAGATATATCGGAGCGGCCGGGATGCTCAAAAATATCTGATCAAGCCTCGTTATTTAAGTGTCGGTATTGAGTTCAACAGTGGTTTGAAATTGGCAGATGATGATGATGATTTAATGCAGATGATTGCTGAAATACATGGATAAACTTGGACAGTTATTTAACAATTAAAAATAAACAAGTATTTGGCGGAAAAGACGAAAGGTTCATGCTGGAGATATATGCCTACCTAGTACCTGCATTCTATTTTTAACTGTGTAGGTATGTACTTTTATTTAAATAAAATCATTTCATAATTTAGCTATCCTATACTACACTTCCCTAAATTGCAAGATTTATTCATAAACCAACGCAACTTGTTTCCTAATTTTAAACAAAATCAAAGTATTTTAAGTTTCAATATATCTCGTCTCCATCGTCTACAGAATGCAGGTACTATAAATCTAGGTACCAAACTCGTTCGACCAGACCTAAGGTCGAGCCTAGGTCACAGGCAGCGTGGGCCGACTCATAAAAACTCAGGCAGTTTTTTTGTATCCCAAATATTCGATGTTAGCTTCGAAAAATCATTTGACGGTACAGATTACTTGACCAATAGACTGGGCATATTTAATATCATTTGTATACTTTAGAATCTGAAGGTCATCATTCATCATCAGTGCTCGGCGGACCTACCGCGAAAAACTAAATTTGTAAATTTCGAGGATTTGTCTCTCTCTCACTCTAATGACGTCTTCGTAAGAGTGACAGAGAAAAATCCTCGAAATTTACGAATTTCGTTTTTCGCGGTGCACAGTGGTCAGGCGTTCAAAGAACAGTGCTTAAAATTCAAAGATCGCAATAAAAGTCTAAAAAACAGTACGTAATGTTATATTAAGATTGTATTTGATCTGTAATAAGCGAAATACAAGCTTTAAATAAAGATTCCTACTTTTTGTGAGGTAAATTTCGTAAACCAGTTATGTATAGATCGGATGTCAGCAAAAATGTAATGAGCAAATCAGTGTTACTTGTTATTCTTGAAATTTTGTGGGTAAAAAAACTTTCTTTTGGGACCCTTATTCTTTTTGAAAGACCTATTCAACGATACCCCACACTATAGTACTAACGGCCATTGAGCTATGGTGCGGAAGACGGACAGACGAACATGGCGAAACCATAAGGGTTCCTAGTTTACTACGGAACCCTAAAAACAAGTTACGTGAGAACGAGCAATTGATTTCCCCCCTCCTCGCTCTTAAAAATCATTAAGTACGCTTATTTGTTCTTAAATTTCAGTTTTTGTAAAAAGGCTACCGCCAAGGCCTTCGGCAATCTTCGGTAGAATTATCACTTGCTCAGGATAAAGCACTTTCTAGGCTACAAAACGACATATGAATCATTAAGGGACTCGAAGGGTTTCTAAACTAAAAGCTTCGAAATATTTTTCAAATCGAAATCGTCGTTGATTGTTTTGATGGCTCTCGTAAAATAAATATTATAATAAAAAAGCGACAGGGAAAATAATAAAATGTTATTAAAAACGATAGAAAATACCCTTGTGTACCTCCATTTAAATAATTATAGCTTTCACTAAAACAGTCATGTACATAATCAATTTTAAAACGACGCGTAAATATTGCACGTTTAGATAACGCGTTAAAGCGTCATGCAGTATATTAACTTTGAAAGCTTATACCAAAGATGTTTATTCCCACTCATGCCAAATATTTTATGTTTTCTTAAACTACGTAGTATAAACTACTCTCCTTGCTAAAAAAGCAGTCAAAGTAGATTTATTCAATTTATTCGAATTTTAGCTACTACCGTGACCTCTCTGCGGTGGGCCGCTGAACTCGGAACTATGGCTGCAAAAGTTTAACAAAACTTTAAAAAAATACATGTAGAAACACTTTAGCCAAGAAAATTAGGGATATTGTAAAAGAATTTGTATCCTACTTATCCTACCCCTAACTCGGAATCTTGAACATACAATGTTTGGGGGTAGATGTGTATATTTTTGGATGTATGTGCTCTTTCATGTCCACTTGACAAGTTTTGTTAAAATAAAACTATGAAAAACGTATAAACTCGCGTAGGTATATTAATTAAATTTATCTTCATCCTGGCGTTTCGAACACTTTACAGGGTTCGTGGTCTTATAGTTTTATTTCATGAGTACCGAAGAAAATATTAGTTTGGTTAAAGTTTTGCACCCAAAGTTCCGATTACTGACATACGGGACTGAAACGTGGTCGCTTACAATGGGCCTCATAAGAAGGCTCAAAGTCATCCAAAGGGCAATGGAGAGGGCTAAGCTAGGAGTCTCTCCACGAGATCGGATTAAAAGTGAGACCATTCGCAGTATAACCAAAGTATCCGAAGTAGCTCTCCGAATCACTAAACTGAAGTGGCAGTGGGCGGGGCACATTGCGCGTAGAGCCGATGGCCGTTGGGGCGGGAAGGTTCTCGAGTGGCGGCCACGTACCGGGAGGTGCAGCGTGGGTAGGCCCCCCACAAGGTGGACTCATGACCTGGTGAAGGTCGCTGGAGTCCGCTGGATGCGGGTGGCACAGGACCGGTCATTGTGGCAATCTTTGCACACTGCCGTCACCACACATACATTTCTAAATAGGCACATTTAACGTTTTTTTCTATTCAGAATCACGAGTTCTTTCGATCCTACTAGAGAGAAAAGAGACTAATTTTGATTTCCATTTTGTAACCATTAATGGATGGAAAAAAATCTAAGTTTTTTCACAGAACAAGTAAAGGCTAAGATAGGTACCCTACCGAGAACCGGGAACGATGTGTTGCTTCTCTTTTGCACGTATAAATTCGAACGTAAGTGTGACAGGGAAGCAACACGTCAAAAAACGAACTGGCAAAAAGGTAGGCCTACAGATTTACGGTAGCGGCAAAGGCACTATATTCAAACTACATACTTACTTTGTAAGCTTGTACTGCGTAAATTATTCAAACGGAGTCTATAAAACTCAGTCTGTGTTCGAAGGATACATTTTGGTGTGTCCTGTGATTGTGGTTTTAACCAGCATAAAAAATGTTTCCAAATAAACTGATTGGTATTTATGTCCGATAACTCAGATATGTGTAAGTACATAAGGAAATGATGCTTATTAATGATGAAATATTTTCAAGCTCAAAACATTGAAGCAAGACTCAGTAAAAACAAGGTTTGGCGATTGGGCTACTGTTGGCATCCATAAAAGCAGGAATAGAATGTATGAGCTTTATGAAATGAGAAATTATAACCATGATGGGAAATTCTTGGAATACGTAAGGAATTATTCCAAAGTGTTTAAGAAAGTTTGCGCCGCTGCCAAGTCTGCCTATATAAGTAACAAAGTCAAGTCGGCAGACAACACTGTAAAAGCGACCTGGAATGTGATACGCTCTGAAACTGGAAAGACAAAACCCCGTGACGGCCAATACAAACTGAGAGTGGATGACCAAATCTTGACTGCGGACTTGGACGTTGCTGGCGCCTTTCAACACTTCTTCATCAACATAGCCAAAGATACTACTGAAAACTTGAATTCGTCTGTGACTAAGGCTGGCTCATTCTTGGATATGAACAATATCAAACCATGGAACAAAGATTTTCACTTTCAGTATACAGACCCAAATGAGATCATCAAAATGTTCAAGTCCTTGAAATTGAAGAACTCCGAAGACCTTTGGGGAATCTCTGTGAAAGTCATGCAATCTGTTATCGATGTTATTGCACCGTACTTAGCAAATGTGTTTAATGCTTGTGTAAGAGAATGTGTGTTTCCCGATCTAATGAAGTACAGCAAAGTGATTCCTCTATTTAAATCAGGAAACAAATATGACCTTGGAAACTTTAGACCTATATCCATACTTCCTGTTCTGAGTAAAGTGTTTGAGAAAATCATATTGAACCAACTGGTTCAACATTTCAACAGGAATGAACTGCTTCAGAATCAGCAATTTGGGTTTACAAGAGGTCGTTCAACTACAGACGCCGCCTCAGTACTAATCAAGCATATTTACGACGCCTGGGAAAATTCGCAAGATGCTATTGGTGTCTTCTGCGACCTCTCCAAAGCATTCGATTGCGTGGATCATGATACACTATTACACAAGCTAAAATACTATGGATTGTCAGTGGAAGCTCTCCACCTTGTCTGTTCTTACTTAAATTTAAGAACCCAGAAAGTGGTTGTAAATGGAACTGAGTCTTGTGGCAAGACTGTAAAGCTTGGAGTACCTCAGGGTTCTATTCTGGGGCCTTTCCTCTTCCTGGTGTACATAAATGACTTACCGAACCTTGTAAAAGATAAATGTGACATAGTTCTGTTTGCTGATGATACATCGTTAATTTTCAAAGTTGACAGAAAACAAATTGACTACAGACAAGTCAATGAAACTTTGAAAGAGGTATCAGAGTGGTTCACAGCAAATAATTTACTTCTTAATGCGAAGAAGACCAAATGTGTAAGATTCTCGCTTCCAAATGTAAGAAAGTCTGAAACTATTATCACGTTAAATGGTGAGAAGCTAGACCTTGTTGATAATGCACTTTTTCTGGGCCTTACCTTGGACAGCAATCTGCAATGGGCTCCTCACATATCTACCCTGGCAAAAAGGCTGAGCTCTGCCGCGTATGCAGTTAGAAGAATCCGACAGTTCACTGACGTGGAGACAGCTCGCCTAGTTTACTTTAGTTACTTTCACAGTATTATGTCTTATGGCATACTGGTTTGGGGCAAAGCAGCAGATTTGGACACCATCTTCATTCTTCAGAAGAGAGCTATTCGATCGATTTACAATATGAGCTCTCGCGACTCACTGAGAGAACGATTTAAGGAAATAGATATTCTCACAGTAGCTTCACAATACATACTGGATGTGATAATGTACACACATAAGAATATTAAATCCTTTAAAAAGCTTTCTGACATTCACAGCCGCAACACACGGAACAAGCATAAGTTATTGGTTACCAAGTTTCGTCTACAGAAAGTAAAAAAGTCGTTTGTTGGAAACTGTGTTACCTTTTTCAACAAAGTACCCTTAGAGGCATGGGAACTGCCCTATAATTCATTCAAAATGTACATCAAAAATGGTCTTCTCAAAAAGGGTTATTATAAAGTTGACGATTACTTGAATGACGAGGAACCATGGCCGTGTCTTCAGTCTCAAGAGCTGTCTTAGATTTACATGACATTGACTTGAATACATATTAGTTATGTATTTTGTAGACTTAGTTTATAAGACTGTTAGCTTAACAGCCTCTTTATTATTATTATTATTTTTTTTTTTTGACGTTTGGAGAGCCTTTACACCTCCAAAATTATTAATTTTATTTATTATTCTTAGCATTTAATTTCTTTGACCGTGGAGACCTTTTACATCTCCACACTTAATATTTATTTCACCATGGAGCCCATTTATCTCCTTATACCTATAGCAAAATTTTGACTTATTGGATACATAATAATTATGTATTCTGTAGCACTAGTTCACAAGACTTTTAGTTTAACTGTCTTCTGACATGAAACATTTGTTTCATATACCTTTTTATTTACTTTTTATTGACATTTGGAGATTCTTTACACCTCCAAATCATTATTATTATTATTTATTAACTGACATTGGGGACACTTTACATCTCCAAAATTATGTATTATTGACATTAGAGAATAAACATCTCTAGTTTAATTTAATATTAGAGTTTATTTTACTGTGATGTCATATTTAAATAGGTATTGGCTGTTGTCTTTTAAATAATAAGAATAGTTGCTTTGTGATTGTCACTAAATTGTCACTAAATTGTTGATTTTCTATTTTATTATTATTGTTAAAATCATGACGATTAGAGACCTTTTACATCTCTAAATCTTAATATCTCTTTATTCTGACAACTAGAGGACCTTTACATCTCTAGTAGTATTAGATATAGATACTTAATAATGTTGCGAACTTGTACAATAATAATTATTTTTGTTTAATATTATGGTCCTTTATTTATTTCTGTCTTTATAAAAATGTCTATAATAATCTTTTTTTTTTTTTTTTTATGTAATACATTCTTTAATGCATGTTATTTTAATAAGATGTATTATTATACTGTTTTGAAAAAATAAGTCGACCTGAGTTTCTTACTGGTTCTTCTCAGGAACGGCGTAGGGTTTGAACCAGTAGTAGATTTTTTTCTCTCATGTCAGACGATTCGAAAGTGCTTATTAATAAGCTTACTTGAATAAAGAATAGTTTGACTTTGACTTTGACTTTGATGCGTTCGCATTAAACAATAATAGGGTACTTACAATTTTATAAAGGCACCTATTCTTGTTTACTTTTTTTATACCTTACGAAACCTCTAATTGGGTCAAACGCAAACCCATGTTCGGAGTCTTTCCGGTGGACAATCTAAACTAAAGGCCTATAAAGCTTAATTTTCTAATGAAAGCCTTATCTTCATTAAGACGTAGGTACTCCTTTTTCATTGCGTTGTATGATAAAAATTATTACTACCTGTCCACAGGCTGTTAACTATCGACCACAGGAAAGAAAAAGTGCGTGTTCAGCAGAACTGTAGAGCCCCTCTTTCCTGTGGTCAATAGTAAGCAACTGAGGAGTGTAGTCGTGATTTTTATCATACAATTGAAGAGTGCCTTTAAATGACAATAAGAAAATTAACTCTCATAGCCCTTAACTTTTAGAATGTCCACCGGATGATTTTGAGTTTGACCCAATTATATAAAAAAATACAGGACTACCTTAAGAGTTTAAAGTATACAGCAAGAAGCGGAGAGCTTTCCATCGAGCGGTTGGTGGGTAGTTTAAGGCAGGGTTAAGGGCAACAGACCACGTGGTCGGTCCCCCATGACGCCCATGGATTAAGGCCCTTTTGAGTGATAAAAGTGAAAGTTTAAATGAATTAAAATCACTTCGTAACACAAAAATATAACGTTTTTGGTTTTCATGAAATCCCTATGTATTTTTTTGCAATCGGACCATATCGTAACTCATTCATTTTCGGCACTACACCTTTTATTTGCACGTTTAGATCATTAAAATGCCGAGTTTGTGTGCGTGGGCAAAAAATGGTCAAGCGCGAGCTGCGCTCAGATACTGGGTTCAGTTCTGTAGGGAAATAATAATATGTCAACGTTTTAGCGATCATAGGAACCCTATAGATCTTTTTAAAGTCCAACCAAGTAGTTTTGCTGGTGGTAGGACCTCATTCAGGGCTCAGGGTCCGCACGGATAGCTACCACCGTCTTACCCGTGAAGGTGCGTTTAAACCAAAAGAGCATTCGCTGTTCTAGCGCCCGTTCTACGAAATCAACCAATCGCGTTTTGTGTACCGATCGGATTTCGTAGAGTGGGAGGTTAGAACAGCGAATGCTCTTTTAGTTTAACCGCACCTTTAACCTGCCGCTAAATATCAGTGTTTGCACTGCTGTGTTTCGGTTTGGGGGTAAGATAGCCGGTGTAATTACTGGCATAGATAGAGGCAATCCATCTAAGTCTTCAGTGTAGGCAGCGCGTAGGCGATTTTCTGATCGATATGTCCATGGGCCTCAGTTCCTGCTTTCCATCAGGTGGGCTGGGAGCTCAGTTGTCTACCTTCGACACAAAAAAAAAAAAAAGTAGTATGTTGGTACGCGATCCACAACTGTGTTAGTTAACGATAGGTATGTAATATTAGTTTATGCTACCGTACGTAATGAGAGGCATTAAAACACGAGTGTTTTTATAAAAAGAGCGTAGCGATGTTCCATGATATTTTACACGAGGTTTTTTTTTCAGAATTCATTTAAGATTTTCGCAGTACCTACCAATGTAGCTACTAGCTACGAACATTTGTTAATATGGATGTGGCAGTTATGTCATCTGCTTTTGAAATTAGAGGGCGCAATTTCGAGCAACTCAAGTTAAACGAGCGTTTAACTTGAGTTGCTCTAAATTGCGCCCCGAATTATTTCGTACGGATAGTTTTGAAGCTATAATTTTAAGTTAAATATCTAAATGTACTTGTTAAGTCGCCGTTAAGAGCTTCGCCCGTATTTCATGGTGTAATATACAATGCCGGAAAATCCCAAGAAGATAGGTGTGACGTCCAGTCTCTTGTGTAGGGATTGGGGAATATAAATAATACGATAATTACGGATTGCGAATATCCAGTTTACCCGGGTTGCAGGTAGAATGCCTACCCACCGCCCCGCTACCGGGGAGAGTCAACTGACATCCCTTTTATTATTAAATAATCACATGACGTCACAATAGGCACATAGAAATAAACTTTTGCCCACTCTACTAAAAAACATCAAACTCGCAACGGAACCCTAAACGACACATTCCAAAGCATCCGGCGCAGGCGCGGCGGTTTTTGAATATCGAATCCGTTAAAATCTGTCTGTTGTGAGTGTTGTGACTACGTATTTGTGAGTTTGTGTGTTGTTTTATAGGGAAAGACAAGAGTAGCCCAGGGACCCATTTTTCGAACGCTTGTAACTTGTAATACAAGTTGAAGTCTCTTTTTAACGCTATTAATTAGATAAGGACTTCCGCTTGTATTACAAGTTACAAGCTTTTGAGAAATAGACCCCTGGAGCCCATTTCTCAAAAGCTTGTAACTTGTAATACACGTGGAGTCTCCTTTTGACACTATTAATTAAATAAGGACTTCCGCTTGTATTTCAAGTTACGAGGTTTCGAGAAATGGGCCTCTGCTGTGAAACTCTAGTTCACATCATCTGGCCTACTCCCGCTAACTTCGATATTCGTGAATTTCGAGGATTTTTCTCTGTCACTCTAACGAAGACGTCATTTGAGTGAGAGAGACAAATCTTGAAAATTTGCTGATTTCTAGGCCGTTGTTACCTATTAACGTGAGATAGTCTGTTCATTGCTGTCAGGTTCAAAACGACAATTTATTCAATATCTTCTGGAACTTACTTCATTGGCATTTTAATATTATGCATTTATAATATTAACGTATAATATTGAATAAAATTTTAAAAATGAACACCAAAACCTTGCTTAGTTGTCGCTACAAACCTGACTGAAAGTAAGTCTTTTTAATTTGACGCTAATTGGGTGTCTCTAAAAGTGAAAAAGCGCACCAGGCCTACTACTGCGAAAATCTAAATTCGTAAATTTCCAGGATTTTTCTATGTCACTCAAACGAAGACGTCATTAGAGTGAGAGAGACAAATCCTCGAAATTTACGAATTTAGTTTTTCGCGGTAGGGCCGCTGAGTGAATATCTGAGCGTTACAACCGCATAATTTTGGTGGCATCATTTTTGCCGAAGTTTCTAAGTGTCTTAATGTTTATACTTCGTAAGGTTCCGTGCCTCCTTCAAATGACAAAGTAGTACCTATACCTACATTGTAACGAATATAAACTTCGACCAAAATGATGCCACCAAAATTAGGCGGTTGAAATGCTCAGATATTCACACATTTACCAGCCCATTCATGCTTTAAATTCCAAATACACGCTTATTCTCTCAGTCTACGAAATTCGTTCGTTACACAAAACGTGATTCGTCGAAATTCGTTGATTTCGTAGAGTGGATAGAATGAGCGAATACACATCATAAACATCATCGTAATCATATCAGCTGAAAGACTTCCGCTGCTCAACTTAGACCTCTCCCAAAGATTGCCACAATGACAGGTCCTGTGCCACCCGCATCCAGCGGACTCCTGCGACCTTTACCAGTTCATCAGTCCACCTTTTGTTGCCTTCCAGCACTTGGAAACGTTTTATTCTGCTGCAGCTGTTTACTGTTTGAAATGTGCACTTTGAAGGTAGAACATATAGTTTAATAGATATGACAAACAAGTTTACCTGCGACCACGGTTGTAATGTAATGCCTGAAACGTCGGGATAATATTTAACTTAATTTTACGCGATTAAGACCCGCTTGTCGTTAAAATATGACAAATAATATGCAAATAAGAGTGAATACAGGCTTAGCATACATTTTAAGTAAGAATACATTTGTCACCACCCCAATTCTACCTGCGGGTGTCGTATGAGTCGACTAAGGGATTGAAGTGTCGCTGTCCATTCTTTAATTTGATTGATGACGGACACATTACTGCGATTGCCAATCCGCTTGCCCAGCGTGGCGATTGTAGGCATTTACCTCCTAATGCGTCTATGCGCATATTAATAGGAGAGGCCTACGTCCAGCAGTGGACTGAGATAGGCTGATGATGATACATAATAAGCGAGATAAAAACGTATAAACATCGGGACTCGGCAAAATTGGATGATTTTGCTTCAAGTTTTTCCTCGTCAGCTAGATTACTCGTATTACAACATCTCTCTAGGCCACAAGATAATTATAAATCTTCCTACAAAGGTCAGTTGTGAAACTTGAGAAATAAAATGTATCGCGGCAGACTGTCTTTGAATATTAAAATCTAGTGGAAATGGGTATAAGTGTATAAATCGCTCGCCATTTTGGAAAACGGTGTTGTCAAAGTCAAAGTCAAACTATTCTTTATTCAAGTAAGCTTATTAATAAGCATTTTCGAATCGTCTGACATTATCAAGAGAGAGAAAAAAATCTACTACTGGTTCAAACCCTACACCGTTCCTGAGAAGAACCAGTAAGAAACTCAGGTGTTGCAGGAAGGTATACAACACAATACTCAAAAATCAAAATCAGATCAAAATTATTTACTTTAATTTTGTACAACATGGGTAAAGTGTAAAGTAGGTAAGTACTTACAACATTAGTACAGGAGGTCTTACAAAAAGGCAAATAGTTAGTTATGGGTTATGGGCAATGTTTCCCCTGAAGGGAAATTTGACTAGTTTGACGGTACATAGTTTCTCCACGTCGGACCGAGTGGCATACAAATTTGGTAAGTTATTGAACCAGTGGCATGTATATGTATAACCACTCAATTGCTTTTGGTAACTGTGGTTACCAGCTGTCACTCTAATTTTACTGCTCAACCAAAATTTCGAAGCAAATGAGTGGATAAGACTGCTATTAACACGTTCGCCCCCGGTACTGTTTCACTAGGTCCTCATACTATACCGATCGAAATTTTCTTATTAGAACTCCTATGCCAGTGACACGCATGTGGGACCGAAATGATTGTACTCCTATGCCGGCGACACAACACTTGTGTCAAAAATGTTCGTATTTCTATGCCACTGGCATAGGCGTAAGAACGATTTATGCTAGTGGCATTGGAGTACAGTTATTTTGATCACAGACGTTGTGTCACCGGTATTATTATTATGATCTAAATATTCACTCAAAGTATGGTAGGCTTTATTGACTAAATGCTTAAAATATAGTTTACATATTTGTTTTTCAAAATTGTTTTTATTGTTGCACCTCAAAGGAAAACAGGACAAATAATAGTATCTAAGTTATAAGTATGTTGGAAAGAGGTAAACAAAAGACGCTAAAGAGTGATCATCCAGACAACGTTTGGGTAGAGGAGAGAAGAAAGTAAAAGTTGACAGTAGGCGTAAGTGGTGCAAAAACGAAGAATGCTTAGGAACATAAATAAACAAAAGACACGGTGTATATACCTTTGCACTTGTATTAATCTTATACCCTTTTTCACAAGGAGATCCTTTCTTTAGGGTCCCAGAATTGTTCGCTGGCTCAGTGTCTATATTCGAAACATGTCGAGCAATCATCGACTTAATTTACGTGAGTAACCCGGTTCCATAATGTTTTGATATTTTTGATATATTTAAATCTCAGCTATGCTATTCTCTTATTCACACATTCGACGCTGCGTTCGTCAACGAGCTCGACGTCGAGACAGCCTTGTCTAAAATCCTAGCTGTTTTATTTGACATTAGGAATCGAGGCTGTGAGCGAGGTTGTGGGCGAGTTCGTCGCTGTTTTTCGTTAGAGAATACGAAGTTCGTACATTAAACGTCAAACTCTCGACGCAGTGTAGTTCCAGCTCATGCCGCATTCGTCGCCGAGCACTAGTGTCGTTTAAAGTACATTCGTGAATACCATTTTTAGGCTCGACGCTGCCTGACAGCAAGGCGGTTTCCTTAGTGAATAACACTGCAGGTCAGTTAGTTTAAAATTATTTTGTGCAGCTGTACAAAATTACCGCTTACTATTAAATTCCCACATATACAAGAATATCATTGCAATTTCTAGATTGTCCCTGAATATTAATTTATGGGTATAATTCACAGTACACTCAGACCAATTAATGTAGGTGTACGCTATCCTATTTTGGTTTGTCAAGTGCCTACTTGCCTGTCTACGACTTCCCGAGAATGGCGTACCACCCACGTTATAATAAACGTGATTATTTTTACTTATTCACTATTCGATATTGCCAAACATTGAATTCATTCTTACTCAAATCCACCTAATCCCACACTAAGCTCAATTAAAGCTCAAAAGGCCGTCAGAATCAAGCAAACTAAATAATTTTGTTAGTTTTCTTTTTATGATAAATATTAATTTGGGATATGCTGTGGATCGTGATTCGTGCTCGGCGTCATTGACTCTACCAGAACCCAATTTCACCACGTTGACAAAGTGCTACAATTGTAAATTTACTGTTTCTCCAATCGGGGGCGTCTATTGGCTACAGTTACCGCTTACCATCGGAAGAGTTGTGCGTTTGTTTGCCACCAACATAAAATGTTGTGTAGGAATTTAAATAAATCAGCAGGAAATAACTACTTTTTTGCGAAGTAAACTTACTCTTACTTACTCACAAAAAACACGACAATTGTAGCGAAATTCCGAGATGAACCTAATGTCAAGATTGAATGAAAATTGTACTAAACCTTGCGACAATAAAATTGGCACAGGTTTCGGAAAATAAAAAGTACTAGTTTATTAACGATCTATAATAACGTTATTAGTAATAATTTTATGTGTGTGGCAAACAAGCACATGGACTACCCGATAGTAAGCGGTAGCCGAAGCCTGCGGAGGCCTGTGACATCAGTAACAGTGATATTTTACAATTGTCACACTTGTAATTATGGTGAAATAGGCTACAGACTTCCAATTTTGTTTTATGCACAGACAACATAACTTCAAGACGTAGCATAGCCGGGCGACCCCCTCTGTCACGCATACGGTGAATTCACTCCATATTAGAGCCACGCCTCCATTGCTAACTTCAGTCTGCGGCCGGCGTTCATGAGATAATTACGAAAGTTTTAACGTGATTTACGTCATGCAAAATGCATTACTGTTGCGTGAAATTGTGTGGCAAGAATACAAAAACATCTAGTGTACAAAAAGATGGTATTTCGTTTCACAAATGAGCAATTTTTTATAAATTTCAATTAAAATTAAAAATAGTTTAAGCATAAAATTTAGTGCACTCGTTGATGTCTTTTTACAAAGTCTCTTTCTAATACTTTGCACGAAGTATAACTCCCTCCTTGTCTAGCGTAACGAGCAGGTAGGCCGTCTGAACTAGGGATGACCGTAGAGTATGTTTGTTTACTGTCGATAAGGTAACTAAAGATAAATTAAAATCTTTATTCTCAATCGTACCAATCAACAGACTGCGGTGGAGTCTCCGTATCAGAACTAGTGATGTCTATGCCTGCAGTCTGTTTACTATCGATAAGATATTACGATTATATTCAATTATCCTCAAATAAATTCTGGTTTAGTGTAAAGTGTAGAAGTATCATTTTCAAAAATACTATTATGTTAAATAATATTGTATATGCCC
>JALPQI010017113.1:0-28867 GCA_025490895.1 Thaumatotibia leucotreta
TCGTCGGGTGAGAATGCAATTGTGCCATATCCATTTTCAAGCAAAATCGGTTTTTAATCGTTCTTGATAGCATATTTTTTTTGTAGTTCATAACAGTAATCAATTTTTGAAAATTCTAATTTTATATTTAAAAAAAAACATATATTTTTGTGCCATATCCTCAAACCGCAATAAATAGTGATTACAATATTGTGCCATGTCCGGACATGACACAAATTTACGGTTAACAGCCTATTTATCAGTGTGCCAAGCGACTAACCGATCAACATTTTTGTGACATAATCCATTAATCGATTTGATTGTATCGATTCGATACTTTTTTTACCTACCCTATCTTTTGATAAATGACAATAAAGAAGGTAGGTTTGATTTATAATGATTTGTGTCATTCATACTTCAAGCTTTTATCTTAATAAGTTGCTGGTATAAATACATAATATTTGTAATTACGAGTACCTAACCATAATTGTAAGAAATGACATATATTATACTACAGAAAAAGTGACCGATGATCCCTATGACTAGGACTGGAATCGATCCAGCGACCTCCTGCTTCCTGCCATGCCATGCCATTTAAATCCTGGCCACAGGAGGCCTCGGTCACTATTTCTGAAGTACCTACATATTACATGACATGTCTTTTAATTTATAGAGAGAGAGTGTATTTAGGTACTTAAACTGTAATATTATTCGTTGATAAGAAATAATAGCGTTAATATGTCATTCATTCAAACGTATTATAAGCCGTTCTCATCGATATTTTTTACATTAGCACTAGATATCGTTGAAAAGCTTATCATTTTACAAAATAGAGAAGGTCACCTATTAGATGGTACCTATTTACAAGAAAGTAAAAAAATGATTCACATACATATTAGAAATCAATATTGGCCTCATATTCATGTGAATAATTATGTCTTCATATTCGAGATAAACTATCGTCTTGACTTGAAATAAATCTAGTCGTAAAATAACTTTTATTTGCATAAACAATTGCATTTAATGTCTACCTTTCTTGACATTGCACTAACATTTTGTGACACATCCATAACTTTGTGCCATATCATACATAGCAAGTTAAACATTTTCTTACCAAAATGGATATGGCAATTGTAAAACTACTTATATCTCATGACTATTATAAGTTAAACATTAATTTTATATAACAAAAAATAGTAAATGAATATACTAAAGTGTCAGTTAAGTTAAATATTGCAAAATTATAAGACATTCCAAGAAATATTTTTTTTTGTTTCATTTCGCTCTCCTCTAAACCAAGGCAAGTGGCGTATAGCACAATTGCATTCTCAACCGACGATATACGGTCTACAAACAGTCAAAGCTATAAATAGTAAAATTATAAATTTTTAGTCATGCGCCTTAAAATAGTAGCCATAAAATAAAATAGATAATGAAAACCCGGCTTTGCTTGATTCAAATAAATAGCAAAAATAGCCACCTATATATATTGGTACCTAGAAAAAATCGTTCTTTGAGTTTAGCTTCTTCCCGTCATTGGAAATCGTTTCTAACGATTCTAGCTAAACCGTTAAATGATGTCATAGTCATAACATAATCCAAATCAGTGCTGTGACAAAGAATATATTATATATTTTATCCTGAGTCATACGACGGCATTGTTTGTAAATTACAAGCATCTAAGTCACTTACTATATTCGCGAACTAATATGTATTGTAATGTCTCCCTCACATTCATGAAACTACCGTGAAGCCACTTTTACCAATATGAAACGTGTACAAAGTTATTTTTACCTCTCCCATTCCTTGAAGAACGCGAAGAACGAACAAGCCACCCCACCCTCCATTTCCTATATGAATGACCCATGGGGTCAGGAAGGTGAACAGGGCCGTGCTCAGTAGACCCACGCCTAAGGTCCATTTCCCGCCCCATTTTTCTGCCAGGTAGCCCCCAGGGACTTGAGTTGCTGCATAACCGTAGTAGAAGCCGCTTAGTATGAGACCCTGTTCTTTTTCGCTCCACTGCTGTGTTGCGTACTGAAACAGATCGATGTGTTCTATGAACCAAAATGACGTGGAAGAAACTACATAATGTCAGTTTTGGTCTTACATAACTGGATAAATATTCTGAAAGCATGTTTGCATATTTCATTAGTGCATTCTAGTAAATTGTGCTTACCGCTCTTTGTCCCCTAATCTTTGTTTTGAAATTATTACAAGGATCAGACAAACGCCCGTCATTTTGAATGCATAAACCTGTTCCGTACAGTAGAGACTTTCCACCCTTGTCTTATGATGTTAACATATTTTATTTTGTAATATATATTTTAAACACTATCACAAAGTATCTATTTAGAAGATTCCAACTCTTTCTTACTTGTACACATCATTATTGTGACCCATAAACACTTCAGAATTTTTGGTATTGAATTATTATTTGTGACCAATGTCATAAATTCACAGTAATGGTTTGTACAAGTAAGAAAGAGTTGGGATCTCTTAAATAGATATGTTGTGATAGTGTTATTAAATAGATATATAAATAAATATCTTATAAAATAAAAAATATTACGTCATTAGATAAGGAAGTCTCTGCTATACGGAACAGGGTTATGATTTAAAAAACCGGCCAAGTGCGAGTCGGACTCGCGCGCAAAGGGTTCCGTACCATTATCAATTTATTATTAAAAAAATACAGTTAAATCAATCTACCTCAAAAACTATAGGAGATAATTTAATCAAACCAAAAATCGTTGATAGAGTTTATTAATGTGCATAACATATATTTTTTTCAGAAATTTATATCGCGAAGTTTAAAAAATAGAGGGGGGGGGGACACATTTTTCAGACTTTGAGAGCTGATATCTCGAAAACGATTTGCTTAAATAAAAAGTGATGTATAAACCTTCATATCATTTTCAAAGACCTTTCTATTAATACCCCACACGCTTATGTAAAACTAAAAAAAAAATTCTATCCCTCAGTAACATGTATGGAGGGCCCCCACCCCAATGGTTTTTTTTTACAATTTAGTATCATAATCCTGTAGCGGTTCATACAACACATATTCTCACCAAATTTCGTTACTGTAGCATTTATAGTTTCCGAGTAAATCGGCTGTGACAGACGGACAGACGGACAGACGGACAGACGGACATGACGAATCTATAAGGGTTCCGTTTTTGCCATTTTGGCTACGGAACCCTAAAAATGTCCGGCGTTTGCCCGATCCTTGAGCACTACCATATAATATAATATAACATTAGTATAGTTAAGGTACACTCGACCAATTGGAACCCTAGGCCACTCTAGAACCATGTCAAAATGAAAAGCCGTTTGAAATGTCTTACAATCTGATTGATAACGTTACTTTGACATGGTTCCTGAGTGGCCTAGGGTTCCAATTGGTTGACTGTACCTACAAGCTTTCATGTACCTCTAATAGACCTTAGCTCAGTGCTAATATGTGCTCATTACTTAATAATAGGTATACGAGTTGGCATGTAACATAGTCCCTCATAAAATTGAAATCCTAAACTTACATTACTAGGAACTGACCGCAAAAGCATACGTAATGGAAACATGAACTTGCGTACTATTATCTAGTCGATACTATTTTGTATAATTAAATACTCGTTGAACCGGTACTATGTAATAATAAACAGTTATTTTAGGAAAATTAATATGTTTTATCACTAGAGGCTTTTTATATATGATATGATAATTAATTAAATTCATACAGTATTTTCATCTTTTTCGTAATTATACATATAAGACTGATTAGCTATAGATATAGCTATAGATTATGAGTTATGAGTCATAATGTAGGTACCTAACTAGAGTCTAATTTTAGAATGAAAAATGGAGTGTACGTATGTACAGCGTGTAACAAAAGCAGTGGACACACGACATATTTAGTAGGTATTCAGATAAAGAAAAAGTTAGTTTTTTTTTTTCAATACAAAAATTGTATCGAATAGGCCAGTCAATCTTCTAGACAAACAGGTTTTTCCTTTGTTTTATGTTGAAATGGATCACTACTATTTTTGCTACAATCAATTTTAAGTAGATACTTACTGGACTAACAAAAACTGTAACGTTTGGAGAAACTGGATCACTCTGGCATATTTGTTCAGTGGTATTTTGTATATGTGAATGGTTTCTTGGTACTACCATCTGTGTGATAGCCATGTTCAAACAGACTCTCATGGTGTATGCATTGCAGACCCCAACCAGTCCCAACACCCCGAGTATATAGCGCTGAGGAATAAAACAACCTGTAATAAGAAAAAATGGTTAGTTATTAAATTGCATATCGGGACATGCTCAATGTAGTTCCGTAGTTATTCAAAAACTACTCTACCAATAATGTTCGAAATATATTACATTTATATTATTATTCTATTTATAAGCCTAATGTCAATATTTTTTTCACATTTTTTGGACCCGGGGATCAAAAGGCCCCCCTTTTTTTCTCAGAGCTTTCAAGACACATTTTTTTTTCTCAAAGCGAATCATCATCATCATATCAGCCGAAAGACGTCCACTGCTGAACATAGGCCTCCCCCAAAGATTGCCACAATGACCGGTCCTGCGCCACCCGCATATGCGAATATCTGAAAATATTTAAAGAAAAATCTGTTTCTGTTGACTTCCCCATTCTTTTTAAAAGACCTATTCAACTTTACCACATAAAAATCACCCCCACTTTACGTGGCGGGTTGCTACCCCAAAAATCTTGTTTATTACTAGTACCTGTATTTTATTCTAACACTTTGTCGGCGCGATTAATTTAAATACCTGTACCAAATTACCTAATACTAATAGTCACCTCTCTGCGGACGGACAGATAGACGGACATTGCGAAACTGTCATTGTTCCTAGTTTACTACGGAACCCTAAACAGATGAAATCGTGATATTACGCCTGAAATATTTATTTGATAGAAAAATGACATTCAATATGTGAACAATGAACATTTATGAATCGTCTAAAATAAATGAGAACAAATTAATAAAAATAAATACTACAGTCAAACTGCCCATCTAAGACGATGGACTAGCGATTAGTTCTGCGAACAACGACCAAGGGCTTAGTCAACCGAGTCTATCCCACACAAACCACTTTCCATGTTTCGAAAGTTGAATATCGAGGAGCTTTATTCGGAAACGGAGTATAAATGACAATTTTAGTCTGCAATTATTGAATTACCGGGATACATTTTTAAAATTTCAATATTTATTTTCTGGGCCTGAGCTGGTTTGTTATATTATGATATTGATGGGTCATACAGAAAGATAAGGTCGAATCTCTCCACATTGAAAAAAAAATGGTCAACTAAATAAAAGTTTATGTTGGTAATCTAATTAGCGTCTCGTCTTAGACAATTCCATAATTAGGGTTCAATCATAAGTAGTAACAAACTCAAGCTGTTACTACTTATGATTGAAATACGACTTTTGTAATCAAAAGTCGTATTTCTTGTGCCAACAGCTTGAGCTTGAGTTTGAGGGTGATTTAATAATCACTCTGTTTGATCTTACATGGTGTACAAATTAAGGAAACTGAGAGTGCAGTTTTCTTAGGAATTTGGATAGATAAATTTTGTAATTGGAAAGCCCATATTAATATCCTTTGTAATAAGTTAGACCGATTTAATTACATTCTTTATCGTTTGCGATCTACCGTCTCTGAGGCGGCAGCAACGGCAGCCTATCATGGCTACATTGCGTCGCAAATCCGTTACGGTTTAATAATATGGGGCAACTCTACAGATGCCGATAAAGTCTTCTTAGCCCAAAGAAAGTGCTTAAGATCTCTGTGTGGGGCCATGTATCTAGATAGTTGTAAGCCATTATTCAAAAAGAAAAAGATCCTACCCTTGCCTTCTTTATATGTATTAGAGATATGTAAATTTGTGAAAAAGAATATAGAATTGTTTAAAATGAAAGGTAAGGACAAACGTTATAAATACAACTTAGAAATACCGACACATCAAAGGCTAAAACTATTCCAAAAGAACTCCTACTGTATGGCCATCAAACTATACAATATGCTGCCTGTAAAAATAAAAGAACTTGAAGGAAAAGAATTCAGTAGAAAACTCTTTTGCATCCTAATGGACCATTGTTTCTATTCCATTAACGATATTATACGACATTTTAAATTTCATTTTTGACACTCTTAAATTATATTATGGTAATTGATAGACTAATTGTAAATTGATAGTTTTGTATTGTAATTATGTTTTTTGTTATAATAATGTATAAATTTGTAATTTTATCATAATGAATATTTGAACGCCGAAATTATGGCCAAACATGTAAAGAAATGCATATGTACATATTGACATCTTATATCACTCATGTTTTTATCAAATAAATTATCTTATCTTATCTTATCTTATCTTATCTTACTATCAGCACTGGTACTGGTAAAAAATTAACTGAAAATAATATCTGAGCATTGCATGTACCTACAAGTAAATATTTTTTTAATGCCCAATAATTTACTAAACACAAGCTATTGCTCGAGACTTCGCCATTTGATCAACGCTTTCCCGGGGAACTATGAAATTTTTCGGAATAATATTTGTCTGGTATCTACGTATATCTTTTTCCGGGACTGACGTCATAGTCAACAAATATCATGTAAACCGATTTAGGAGTTCTAATTTTGAGTAAAAGCATAACAGACATGTGAAGTTCCATTAATTTTTGCATACGCATTTATACATAAATAGATTTATACATTGTTGCGTTCTAATCAGCAATGTCATTTTAAATATAATTTTGGAACGCCAAAATGCGGACTGAGAATGAAAGATAAGGCTTCAACATTATAATTATAATGAGTATTTGGGAGTACCTACTGCAAGGACTATTTCATAATTATGTAGTTTTAATAGTGGCGCATTTCTTGAATCGTGGCTTACTGATCAAGATCAATATTAGACAAAATTAAGTATCCAAAACCTAATGAAATGACGATGAAAGGTGGAAATTTTGTGACACTCCAAATGAGGATTTTTTTGTGTATTCACCCTATGCTGTGAGGTGTCGTTAGAATTAGAACAGATCTTTAGATAAGAATAAGGGTTTTCAAGTAAATGGGCATTTTCACTTCTAGGGACACCCAATTAGCTTAACTCTCACAAAAAGTTAACTTCGATGTCGGTTTTGTAACGATAATTAAGCATTAAATATTTAATCCAGAAAGAATACGCGTTTACGCAATATAAAAACATGAATAAAATGGATTTACATAAGTATTTCATGCTTAATACTTAGTCGTTACAATCTTGATATCGAAGTTAATTTTTTTGTGAGAGTTAAGCTAATTTGGTGTCCCTAGAAGTGAAAATCCCCAAATACGGTTGTATAAGGCGAATTCTTTCGTAAATAAATACTAAAAATAGATAAAAAATTCCTTCTCCCTAATACCAACGAACCGTATTTTTATTGTGGTTGTAGAAAATGGTTGTAGAAAAAATACCAATGGCAACATTTTGTTAGGGGGGCCCTTATCTCCAAAGCTTAACCAAATGTTGCCATTTTTTTATATATCATGAAAATAAGTGAAATGAAAAATATAACCATAGCTCTAACTTTTTTTATATGTCACCAAAAATTTAAACCTTTTTTTTATTAATACAAAACCATACCAATTTCGTTTGCATTTTATTACCCTACAAATGTAATTATTATACTGGAAATATCTACAACATTATGGTAAAAGCTACTTAAAAATAATATATATTTTGTTCAGGCAATACAGAGCTTATAAAAAAAAAATAATCTCGCATACGGTCGCGCACGTTAGTGTCTAAAGTTGGCAAGAGATGGCGCTCTACACAGAATTTTTAGTTTTAATGCTTTCATGATGCTGCTGTTTTTTTATAGTTATATTAGGTAATTAAAGATTGTATGAAACTCTCGTTGCGCGAGTCAAATATACTCGCATTGACCGGGTTTTTAAATAGGTCCGGTGGATTTCTGGTGGGAAAAACTTTTTGTCAAACCGGTGGTTCAGAGAATGTAAAGACACCCTTTTAGATTACTTACATAGTAATTTTAAAGTTGTGGAACGCTGGCCCACAGCGTCCTTACATACATTATTGTCCTAATGATTTGTTTATGCCTGTTGTAGTAAGGTGTTTACTTGCCTTTAGATACGGATATAGATTTAATCAGAGTGGTTCTCGTATCAGATCGTATCTGATCAGTTGATCAGCGACTTATCATCGAAGTAAAGAATAAAATGTATACAGTATCATTTTAACGAAGCGTTCATTTCACACCAACTTTACACTCAATCTCCTTCGTGTATTATTTCCAGCATTGAAGTGACAAATCATTGAAGTGGAGATTGAGACCATGAAACTGAGGAAGGACTGAAAGATCTCAAACATTATTATGTAAATATTCGTAACGGGGAAGATGAATAAACGTTACATTTTTCCAATTTGACCTTAACTTTTTGAACACGACTATAAAGTTGTTGTGTAATGACTGATGTTGTGTCTACCAGGTGACTTAAGATGGTCTCGTTTTATCCATTTATTAGGGTTCCGTAGCCAAAATGGCAAAAACGGAACCCTTATAGATTCGTCATGTCTGTCTGTCCGTCTGTCACAGCCGATTTACTCGGAAACTATAAATGCTACAGTAACGAAATTTGGTAAGGATATGTGTTGTATGAACCGCTACAGGATTATGATACTAAATTATAAAAAAACCATTGGGGTGGGGGCCCTCCATACATGTAACTGAGGGATAGAAAATTTTTTTTAGCTGTATATAAGCGTGTGGGGTATTAATAGAAAGGTCTTTGAAAATGATATGAAGGTTTATAAATCTCATTTTTATTTTAGCAAATCGTTTTCGAGATATCAGCTTTCAAAGTCTGAAAAATGTGTCCCCCCCCTCTATTTCTTAAACTACGCAATATAAAATTCAAAAAAAAATATATGTTATGCACATTAATAAATTCTATCAACGATTTTTGGTTTGATTAAATTATCTCTAATAGTTTTTGAGGTAGGTTGATTTAACTGTATTTTTTAAATAATAAATTGATAATGGTACGGAACCCTTCGCGCGCGAGTCCGACTCGCACTTGGCCGGTTTTTGTGCTACGCGTCACTTTCGTACTTGTATACTTTTTGAAAAACTCATTGGTACGAGCCGGGGGATTGGACCCACGACCGCAGCCGTGCGTTTTTATATAACACTTACGACGAATTACTTTGTTACAGTTCTGATGGATTTTAATGTCGGTTAATAGTACAATTATCTTGGCTGTAGCTATTCAGGTTATCTATAATAGTTACTACTACATAACCTCGACATTTTATTTGATATCGCTCGTGATAAGAGCCCTGAATAGAATCTGTTATGCTGACAGTTTATCACTTACTTAATCAGTTCAGTAATTCATCGAAAATGTATCTACTTATTTATACATGTACCTGTATTTTACTATTATGTACGTTACGTATACCATCACTAGGGTGTCCCATATTTTACGAATTTTAGAAATTAATAACGCATGTCCCTAAATCAATTTCTTTTACCTCAAAGCACTCTGAAAATAAATTTTAGTTAATTCCTGTAACCTATCACTTTTATTATGCCATTTTCCTATACATTGTATTAAAACGACAATTTTTATTTTTTCTTTCTATGGCATTAACTTAAAATACTACTACCTTATAAACATTCTTTCATAAAATAACTTGATGAGAACAAAAAAACAATAGGTAAATTTATTATCAACTTACTGTGTGACGAAATTTTTTCATAATAGTTTGTACGGAAATTTCAGATGAATGTCGACAGGGGTTCCTGTTACAAGAATGAGCTGATTTATTTCAGAGTGTTTTGGGGTTAAAGAACCCAATTTAGGGATTCATTTCTAAAATTCGTAAAATATGGGACACCCTAACCATTATACAGGGTGGCCCATTCAAATCGGTCAGTATGGAAAAGTCCGAAACTATAAGACATAAGAAGATTTGTTCTTAGGAACCATGTCACCGATTTTGATAAAAAGAAAAACTGCATTCATGTATTTGAAAAAAACACTGTACCCAGCCAGGGAATCGATCCCGGTTGTTTTGAAAAATTTAACTTACACTGTTTCTATTCAGATATCGTTTGTCCAAGTTTTAAGCAGTAAATGTCTCTAAGAAACATGATGTCTAAAATGAATGGAATTCATTATTTTCATGTACTTAAATTTATTTTAATAGGTGTTTATTGTGTAAATATTAAGAAAAAAAGTTTTTTTTTTGTCATATTTAGCAACGCAGTTTTTCTTTTTATCAAAATCGGTGACATGGTTCCTAAGAACAAATCTTCGTATGTCTTATAGTTTCAGACTTTCCCATACTGACCGATTTGAATGGGCCACCCCGTATACCTATACATATTATGTTTAGCAACTAATAGCTTTTCAACTAGTTTAGTAGGTATGGAGAGTGTCACAGCCATTATTTATTGAAGATTGATGATGGGCAGCAGCATCATCTTAGTTGACAGTCTGGACACATTACTGTGATCGCTAACCCTCGCTTGCCCAGCTGGCAAATTAGTATTACGTAGCTCCTAATTATTCCATACTCATAGTCCAGCAGCAGTGGACTGGGTAATGATATGACGATATGAAGTACGTAGGCGTGTGAGACAAGAGTCAACATTTTTAGTAACTCACAAGTCACTTCCTGACCATCTTGTTTTTCTTCATGTTTAATCGATCATGATAAAAAGCAAGTGACAGGCTTTCATTGTTTTGACACCTGGTTATCAAGCAAAAGTTAAATAAACATGAAGGTCTAGGAATTGTTTAACTATAAATGCTAATATTAAATTAAATTCCTGTCAATGATTTAAGAAATAATTGAGTAGGTAAATTAAATTTCTGGTTTTATTTTTCTGCGGTTAAGTACTGTTTTCAGACTGACATGCTTCTTAGAGTTTTATGACGGTATTTAATGAATAAACTCTTCTCCACCTTGTTTTTTATATGGATAAGTAACCTATGTAGAGACATAACCAGTTATTTTTATTACGGCGCTTTTGAATCTTTTTTTTACACAGTAATAAAATACCTCTGTATTTTACAACTTCTATATCCTGTCAGTCTGCCACTTGCCACGAGTTTCGGTTAGGTGAACTTTGCTTACTTGATCAAAAAACGTGTAAAAATGTCCAGTTACTTTTGTTCAATAATTTGCTTGCTTTCTGAGTTTCATTTGTTTTGTAAACTACAACATTATTATTTAAACATTATTTCTTCCTTAGGGGCAGTATAAAAAAAATCTTGATATATATTATGTTTATTTTAGTTACAGAATACTGATAGATAGATAGACAGCGGAAGCTTGGTAAAAATTAATGATAGGTTTTCATTCCGCCATATACTACCTAAATTAATCATAAAAATAATTGAAGAAATGCTCTATTTTCAGGTACAAATGTAAACAAAAATCATACTAGATCGATAAATCGATCGATTCAATCAATCATTCAACTAAAGAGTCTCTACTATTAAAACCGACGTATTAACGAGAAACTTACATGATCGCAACGCTCTAGTCAAAGCATTATCCACAACTTTTGGTTGTTTCCGTGTTTTCTGTCCCAGCAGATTATGCGCTTGCGCCTGCGCCTCTGTATTATCGTCCATTTTCTATTACTATATCACAGTTTCCTTCAACAACTTAAAATTAAGTAAACAATGAGTTGATTTTGGTTAATTTTTATATTTTTTAATAAAGCTACCTAATTGAGTTTAAGTATTCACAATCACAACAATCGCACACATTTATTTACACTACACATTCGCACACGCGTACAGTTCGGCGTGAACAGAGAGAACTGGCAGTTCGCGCGTTCGCGTTCGCAAGCTCTGTATGTTTACTACCACGAGCACATTGTCATCGTAACCGATCACATAAGGCCGAGACCTGTTAACCTCGCCAGGCCGTTACACCTTAAATCAAATGCCTTAACAGCGCATGATTCGAACATACGTAGGACCTTTCGCAAATATGTAATTGTGAACAGTTACGTAAACGAACCTTTGATTGCCATTAAGCTTCGGCTGTAAGGACTTTGAGGTTTACAACTGGATGGTGTCGGTATTTGTATAATATGGAAAATTCCATGGCTTTATGAGTACGGACCCAAAAGTGTTCCTTATGGAAATCCTTCCTTTTTGACGAGTTTTGAGGTGATTCGCTTCTAAAATATTGCCTTAAAATATTATCTTAATTGCCAAGAACCAATATTTTTGATAAAATCAATTCTTTTATATTTCGTCACCATGTTTTTACTTTTATGTTATACGAAAATATATATACTATATTATGTCTTATTATAGGTATACTTTAGGTAACTTAAGGCATAATTAAATATATATATATATTTTTATAAATAACACCTAAATGCTTCTAACAAATTAAATTGGTAATTTAAAATTCATATCCAAAAAACTTAGAAAAACACATCGTACTCGTAATTGTAAGGAGGATATATGGCGGGTGAATACCTACGATAATTTTCATTTTATATTCTTGCTGTTGTTATAATCATCACATACAAATCGCAAACGTATTGAATGCGACAAATAAAAAAAACTATTTATTTTGTTAAGATTTATATGAAAATCAATTAATTTCGAAATGAATTATTATGACGACGAGTGTGTATCATTAGCATCAAAGAGGCATACTGTATACTTAGTGTGCAAAAGAGATTGATACTTTATAGGTACCTATGTACACGTTTACGATAGCACGAGCAGTAGGTATGTAAAGTCAACGAAACCTGTTACAAGTTTAGGTCTGTACATAATTTCGCGGACATTGCCCGCCCGCTGTTACATACATATTTACGGTTGATCTCAAAAGTCGCTGGGTATTTATGCTGTTTATCATTTGGATTTTCTTATAAGTACGAAAATACTCACTGGCGTATTTATTTCCAGATTGTCTTTTGTTCGTAACGTTGCAAGTAGTTGAAATATGTTTCCTTTTTAAGGTCCCGTAGCCAAAACGGAACCCTTATAGATTTGCCATGTCCATCTTTCCGTCTGTCCACAGCATAGCTCAGTGGCCGTTAATACTTGAAATCTGCAATTTGGTACAGGTAAATATTAATCCTAATGCGTTTATATTTATACGCATAGTTAAAAATAGGAGAGGCCTACGTCCAGCAGTGGACTATCATAGGCTGATGATGATGATGATATATTAATCATGCCAACAAAGTGGTATAATAAAAAATAGATTTTTCTACTATCTTGCAAGTTTGTATAGTAAAATAGGCCTTTTTTAACTAATCTGACTATAAAGAACGGTAATTTGGCACTTGGTAAGTGTGATTGAAATCTATGTACCTATTGTAAAGTTTCTTAGTTTTAATCATTAGCATTCTCATTTATGGATACTGTATTATTTATCTTATAATCTTATGTCAGGTAGATTATAAAATATATACGCAGTAAAGGGTTTAACTAAAATGAAAATCACTATATTCGGTTTCCGTCGTCTTATACGAAAGTTAGTCCTACAAACTACAGGATGCTTAGCCAAGTTCCCAATCGGTAATGCTTAGTAACGTACCTATCTTAGTTTTCCCTCTCTGTCACTCCTTCGTATTAGTGCGACAAAGACAGTTAGCTGCCTTTCGTTTACGATTGACGATTAAGCGTTAGCGATTGGCAACTTGTCTAAGTCAGGGGTGACTTCGAAGGTGAAAAAATGTGATGTTAAATTTTGTTTTAGTTAAAATCCTTAAGCTATGTGTAATTATTTTGCAATTGGCCCCACAAACATCTCTAAAAGTACATTATGTGAACACGAAAAATTACACACAGGTGAAATTATTATATTCACATTGATTACATGTATTGTAATAATTACAATAGGTACTATGACATACTATGTCATACGAGTATGTCAACTGCCTCGTTGATTGGACTAGAGCTCATTTAAAACGATTAAGTCATCACTTATCAGAACTGAAGTATCAGAGTTCAAGTTACATTGATAAATCATCTGCCGTCACAAATAATTTGTATTTTTATTATTTATAACAAGTAGGAATAATAATCATAATAAAAATATACCCATATACTAATTACAAGTAAACACAAAACGGGCTTTTGGTATAACCTTTTTCATTCACATAACGTTTACGAGTAAAGCATTTTACAGCTTCGTAGTGCATTTACCACTAGCCGAATTTGTTATAGAGGATGTTACAACTTTTGTTATTTAAGAATCCTCGTGATTTAGGATGCTCGTTTTTAAAAAATAATATTTTTAACTACACGGTGTTTTTATTGATTCCGCTTACTTAAAGGGAAGTTTATTTAGGTCAAAAATAATTAATTTATCTAAGAAACTGGTGTCTTAACTAGATATTGAGTTATTAAGAAAATAAGTTTAATGACTGAACAAGTGTATTGCAACCTTTATTACATTCTAATGCTACTTATTTTGACATGTACCGTCAGTCACTTATTTTTCTCAAGAGTTAAGATACCAGTTCCTTAGAGAAATTGATTATTTTTGACCTAAATAAGCTTCCCTTTAATTAAAAAGGAAATCAATAAAAACACAGAAACAATACCACACTATTAATTGTAAATACATAATACCACTACATATGCAATTGCAAGCTTTCGTTACCTAATTTACATAATTATCCTGTGGAGCTTATTTGATCAATAAATAATAATTATATGTACATCAATAAATCAATCTGGCGCTAACTTTCTTCAAGATTAGCTAGAATAGATCCCTTATAAGCTTTTTAATAGTTATTTATTATACAAGGGGGCAAAGTTGTTGTTTAACTGTCGTGCCAATATTGGCAAGGTCTCAAGGCACGAGAGTTGAACAAACTTTGCCGCCAAGTGTAATACAACTTTTTTCCCCTCACTATCGCGAGGAAATATGATTACAAATCTGATCCAAATGTAAATTAACTTAAATAAACTATTTAAAACTCAATGTCGAAACGTATCGTAGAATAGAGTTACTTATGGAACTTAAATATTGCCAATGGCTTAAGTCACATGAGAAACGTCCAATTTAACATGTGAGCTCCGATTGCGCATGTTTACTACGGTCATACAGATCCACTTATACTACGTAGGCAGTAGGGGGCTATAGGAATTAGAGAAATGTCAAATTACTTTATTCACAAGTGTGTAAAAAGCGTTTTTACCCGCTCGTATTAAAGGATAAACGAGCGCTTTACGAGCTAGTGAGGGGAAAAAATATTTTACTACAATAAAGTGATTTACTGCTACTACTTTCGCTGAAAAATCTAACATAAACAAGGTAATAGGCACCTATTAACGTTGTAGTTAAGGGAGTTTTCCAAAACAGGCAAAAAATAAGCATAATATGTGTAACCCTTTATACTGAAATATTGTAAAAAAATATATATATAATACAATAAATTCCAGTTGATTTTAGCACAATTTACAAATTTAAAATAAAGGCCGTTAGTAGATGTCGATTTCGCATACGCCATTATTACCGATTAGCTTTTACCGTACCTACATAGGTACACAATTTAGCTACGGTAAAACCGTACCAAATCTGGGAAAAATGGGACGGGTTTTATGCTTTCAAAATTGGCTTTACTTCTTTTATTTCTAACCAGTTTTAGCGCTGGCCAGCTGTTAGACGCCGGTATCAAAAGAAATGAATGAATGTAATAAAAAAATAAGTTTTCTCAAACATGCAATGAAATATTGTTGTTATGTTCCTTATGATAGGCTGCGAAGTACGAGTATGTCGTTTCAAGTGCGACTAGGACAAGAGGTCGTTAATGGAATTGAATTCAAATCTTAACGACCTAGACCCGGCAAAGACTTCTTTTCTAATTTATTTCATTTGTTTATGTTTTCTTGTTTATTTCATTGCATGTTTTAGAAAAGCACTATACATATATATTATTATCATGGTTCGGTCTATATGTCTTCGGCCGGCAACCCCTGTCGGCCCGGCCTCTATAGTAATGAACTACTACTATTTTTTTATTATTACAGTCATCCATTTCTTTTGATACCGGCGTCTAACAGCTGGCGAGCGCTAAAACTGGACAGCGCTAAAACTTTAAAGAACAACATCCAAATGATCTAAAGAATAATTTGCATGTTGTTCTATAAAATGCCAAAAAAACTAACATTCGAAAGGAAAAACAAAACATACTCAATGATTTTTGCATTACATAAGATTTATAATATTTAATCCTCTGCGCTTGGTATCGTAATATTTTAATTTTATTAAATAAACTCTCTCAAAATCAAGGAGGTAAGCTACATAAGTACCTACATAATAAATGAATATTTTATATGTGAAATAAAATTACACATTTCGTGTTTTTTTTTTAAATTACGCATTGAAACGAAAAAATTGTGTAAGTAAGGTACAATTATCCTGGTACACATAGATTGTCCACTTGTTCAGCCACGCCACCTATATAGTTACTCAAGCTACATTCAATGTTATCAAGTAAAAATAAAAATACCTATTATTCTGGGAAGCGTCGAGAGTCAAGTACGTCACTAAATTTTACGATTCGTGGAGGACGCTATTTATTTACGCTTGTTTATGTCTCGCATAGATTGCATAAATATTATTATGTGCATACAAGTAAATAACAATTTACTAAAGAGTCATTTAAGATATACAAGTTTGTGTTAACATTCTTAAAACACTTGAATCAATAAATTATTACACATAGATGTAACCTTGTTAGACTGATGTTCAGCTCACCTCACATGAAGGGAAATAATATTTATCATTAACAGGAATGTTTTCCATGTAAATTGCAATTGCCTGACATTTTGGCATTGTTGCAGATGCCATTTTCAAGTAAATAATAATGTTAGCTTAAGGGTCAATCACTTTTTTTATGTCATTCGTTGCCATGGTTACGTTCTCCTGGGTCACCCTTAAATTCACAGTTTAATGGCATTAAAATTGGGAAAACTTTGAATTTTTTGACAGTTACGGTGCCCTTCCAAGGTGGGTCACCCACTCATCATGATAGTAGACAATGTAGGACACTTTCCCCTAGCAAACTATCACACAGTTGTCCCCTGGGTGATGTGACAGAATAACAACATAAAAAAAGTGATTGACCCTTAAAAACTTATAATAATTTTCATTACATTTTTCGAATACAAGTTATTTTTACTTGGAATGAAGACGTGAATTAATCACATGAACAGAATTAATTTTGTTTACAATATGCAAAAGAGGTCATAAAAACGAGGCGGAGGCCTCTGAAGGATTCATAATAACTGCTAACCAACGACACTCAATACGGCTGTCAAATAGTTCAATTTTTTCATGAAAACTTAGTTCCTGTCAGTTTTGCAAACAAAATGTACAAACTGGGCTTTAACGAAAACAAAATGTAAAGTCACATTTTTGTGCTAAGACCGAGTTACCCAGTTTGTATATCTAACTTTCGTAATACAATGGATCGTACTTAATTGTCGTTACAAACCTGACTGTATTAAGTTTTGAATTTTTTTCTGCTCTATGTATCTCAAATCTGCTCTATGTATCTGCTCGGTGTATCTAAAATGGTTAATGCCCTTAATATCAAAATTAAAAAAAAATCCAGTCGCTACTAAAACATATTGTAAATAGTTAGTAGGTAGCAGAGCGTTGCACCTTTTTGAAATCAAAAGAACAATTTAAAAAATTGCCGTTTGGAATAAGATATAGTTTGATTGAAAATGAATTTCCATTTTATCACAACCGACTTCAAATTAAGGAGGAGGTTCTCAATTTGAGTATACGTTTTTTATTTTATTTTTTTGTTTGTTATCTCGGAACTTTCGATTGAGTGAACTCTAACAAACTCAAAATAAATACGTGTATTTAATTTTAAATATAATTTTAGATTAATTTATTCTCAAACCCATTAATTTAGGAATACTGTTTTCTAAAATAAATTAAATAAATAATTCCAAGTGAATTTCCATGAAATGAACAAAGTTCTAGTAATTATCTTTAGTGACTTTGCACCCCTGTTTTAGAGCTCAATCTTCAGTTCGGTGACCGCTTAAATATCGAAAACCCTCACTCGTTGGGATCTAGGTACAAACTTCCCGATGTAACCTGTAGGTACGCTACGCATGAGGTTAAATGAATAGATACTCTATGGGAATTCCTGAACGGAAAATTAATAGACGTATTGGGAAACTCCAATTCCTGTACGTATGTCATACGTATATTACGTATTATTCCTATTTAGGTATAATATATGCTATTTTGATGACGTATCTTAAAGAACCATTGGCAAATGAGTATTATTGAGTATGGACACCGTTCTCACCTAGGAACAGAAACGGAGCATTTGTCTCATAGGTACTTACAAAATATGCCCAGATTCAGAAAATAATTATCCCATCACCTACCTTAGTCAGTCAGGTAAAACACGACGGTATTTACTTACATTGTTTGTACATTACCGCAAGAGACATTGACGTTACGATAAGTACCTACCTTCTTGGTACAGTCGAGTTTACAAATATATGAGTAAATCCAATGCGTCAAAAATAAATGAGCATAAAAAGATGAAAGATGACGTACGTACGAGTACCTACATAATATTACGTGTAATATTAATCTGAGCACGTGTCGAATTAATACGAGTATGTACCTAAGGAACTGAAAAGTCATAAATATCTGTTGCTTTCACGGCACTTTCTATTAGTTTCAGATTACCCCTTAGTAATCAATTTGAGTTTTTATTCATCATTGTTCATTAAAAAATATTATAGAGAAGGAAGGTACGATTCTTGAAAGGGCACCATTCAAAAATGATTTAGATTTGTTAAATGTACCTAAAAAAAGGTCGGGCAGGCCGATACACTATCCAAATCAATCAAATCATCAGATTAGGTACCGACATTAATAGCCGACTTTGATAAATAAATTTACTTTAATACTCTGATAACTAAATCAAGATAGTAGGGCAATACAGGTTAAATTTGTAGCAATAACATATATTACAGAAAAAAATCATATTTCTTTCAGTAGGTATACATAATCTGTGTATATTGAATGAGATAGAGAATTTTAAATTTTCAAAGTACACATTGTACGATCATCAGAAATAGGCATTTTTATGAACGAAGCGATCTATTCAAACCTGCCTTAAAATTAAAACAAAACACCGAACGCCTTATACATACAAAACGTTATAAAATTGAAGTCACTAATTGTCGTATAACGTTTTTATGAACCAGAACACTATAGGATGTCTTAGGTTATCGAAATATGGCGACATTAGTAGGTAGTTTATGATCTGGTATTACAAAAAGACTGTTGCTGACACGATAAAGAAGATAAACTACATATTTTTTACGACATTGTTTATTTTAGCTACCGATAACTCGGCATAGATATTTCTGCATCGCGATATCACTGTGGTTAACTGGAATTCGCAATTGTACTCGTAACACTTATTACTGAAGTAGCGAGAAAACACGCATATATAGCTAAATATATATCCCATCCCATTAGATAAACATATTAATATGAAATAAATAAAACAGATTATAAAATGAAGGAGTATAACAAATTTTACCATTTGAAAGATTTTAATTAAGTTTAACCACAGAAATATGATAATTATATACCTACACAAAAAAGTTGATCCACCCAAATATGAAAGTACACTAAACGTAGGTACACAACGTCTTCTCAGACATAATTGTGTTAAAGTCTTAATTTGATTTATTTACTTAATTTGACATATCCATGAATTGATTACTGTACAGAGGTTCTGTAAGTATAACGACAAGATATCGGATTTTAAGTTACATACATTAACTGTTTCAAGGACTGTGTCAATCATTGTTAATCCCTGAGTTGGATCAACAAAATAATGAATATGGGAACAGGCAAGTTAACCTACCGCTTTATTCGAAGTCAGGGCCGAATGTGTTATTAGTGTGCACTACCCATAAAGCCACTTTGGTTCCCATGGAATTGTTAACACAAAGGGTCGCTTTAGTAACGGAAAATTATGTTCCCTTGATACGTTTTTCTGTTCAATATGGGAAGTACGTACTCAGTTTAATCATATAATTTTAAGCATAAGAGTCCGGTATAGTTTTATTACGAATTTGCTCATCTTTGTGATAGTATATTAGGGTTACTAAAAATAATCCTGCTGGCATTTTTTAACGGAAGACCATTTCAATTCTAGCTGAATAAGTGAAGAACTTTTCTGAATATGCTCTTAGTTTTTACATAATGTGCCTCAAACTAGGAGCTGTTTTTGCAATTTTTGATGGAAGAGGTAAATTATGTTCACTTTTTAACAATCAAAATTATATCAATACAGTATGTAAGTTGTACATGTGTTGGGAAATGAGGAATAAATGGAAAACTTTTTTTCGTTTTCATGCAAAAGCCAATCCCAAATTTTAGTATATTTCATAAAAGTATTAAAACAAAAGTTTAAATGTCCTATTGATCCATTATAAAATTATTTAAAAGGCATGAAAATTTAAAAATTATGAGTTGGAAACACTATTGTATGAATTAAAGTACTTTATAAAATTTCTTATACATAGGTAATCGTATTTTTGGATATTAAATAATAATGTTTATCTATCAAAACATTTTTTTGTAATACCAGTAGTTCGAATACTATTTTGACAATAACATTTTTTATGCGTTTCTTAATTATTAACGATTTTCACTTTCACATTGTTACCGGAGCCTTAATTTATACTTTGACTATACATTTGCATTTGCTCTAACTTTGCATTGTAGTATTCAAAAGTCGCATTTTATATGGATATAATCTCCTATCTCAAGCTTAAATACAACGTTGAAATATACTTTGATTTTGGTTGACAATACAAAATCTGTACACAAAAGTATTATTCAAATTAGTGACGTGAAACTTCTTTATATGCTATAGAATGATAGATAAGTTACATGTTTAGAATTAAGTATGCAATTAATTCGCTTACAGTGTGTTAATTCTTAGAATGGCTCTGCTAAATATAAACTTGACTAAGAAACGATGATTCACGTCTTGAAAATACTAAACAGCTATGCTATTCTCTTATTGACACATTCGACGCTGCGTTCGTCAACGAGCTCGTTGTCGAGACAGCCTTGTCTAAAATCCTAGCTGTCTTATTTGACATTAGGAATCGAGGCTGTGAGCGAGCTTGTGGGCGAGTTCGTCGCTGTTTTTCGTTAGAGAATACGAAGATCATACATTAAACGTCAAACTTTCGACGCAATGTAGTTCCAACTCACGCCGCATTCGTCGCCGAGCACTAGTGTCGTTTAAAGTACATTAGTGAATACCATTTTTAGGCTCGACGCTGCCGCAGCACTGACACAGCGCTGACAGCAAGGCGGTTTCCTTAGTGAATAACACTGCTGGAAATTAGCTAATTTACGATACCTATTGTCAATGTCGTCAAGCTGTGGGACATGTGTAATTTGAAAAAGAACTGCTTTTCAACGCAACTACAAGATTAATAAATCGTTTTTAATATCGCATCATTCTTGGAATATCCTAAAATAGTACATTACGACACAAGTGCGAAAAACATGAAATTCGAAACGAGTGGGGATGTTTTAAAACACGACCGATAGGGAGTGTTTTAAATCGACACGAGTTACGAATTTCGTTTTTGCACGTGTCTCGTACGACGTGTTTTAGTACAGATGGCCCTCCGAAGTTTTGGACCTGACGTAAAACGACCCACTTCTCGCACTAGAGCCTAAAAAGTACACCATCTGTACTAAAAAAAAAAATAAATTAATTTTAGGTAGGCTGAATCAAGTAGATAATTACTGTAATTAGTCTTGAATGAGCGGACATATTGGGTTAATTTGTATGTCCGAATGAACTTGTCATTTATTGATATGAGTATGAGTAACACTGGCTGGTAATTTTGTTACCTAACAGTAGGTGTTTTACCCTAGCTAATACCAACGCATAGGTTAACTTAATGAATGCGTATGTATTTTAGTTGTGTAAATTAACCACTGCCTTGGGATGCCTTGCCCTATCTTCCTTTATTAAAATAAAGTCACAGTCACAGCCAACAAAGTAGGTCACAGATGTACAATAATACTCATGGTCTGATGAGTAAGCTGGGGCCAAACGGTTGACGCGTTTAAATTATCGGCAACGCGTCGCTGCATAAACCTACCTACTGTATTTTTGTTGTGGTCTTGCAATTTGTTTTTCCGCACTAAAAATAATTAATCTTTAAATATTGCTCCTTTTAAGGGTTCCGTGCCTCAAAAGGAGAAAACGAAATTTTGTATTTAGGTATGTTCCCTTGGGGTTGTCAAAAATCTAACTTCTTGAACATAAAAAATATGCGGCCGTTTGTGTAAAAGCAAAAGCACTTTCGAATACAAACAAGTATGCTTTTGTAAATATGAGAATACCCACTATGTAAAGTTCACGACTGGTAATACTGGTAGCTGACGTTCAGGAGCATCATCAATATCATCATTATCCTGTTCAGGGAAGTTGTAGAGTCTTTTCTACATAAACTGCTACGACATAGCCTGTGTTAGTAGTTACTCTCAAATTAATATTATTTCATTTACATTGGATCCCGTCACCATGGTAATACAATCAATCCAAGACTGTAAAGAAACCGGTCAAGAGCATGTTGGACCATCTACGCTCAGTATTGGGTTCAGTTTTTGAAAAAAAACTGTTCAACCTATCAAGAGTATCAAGATCAAAATATTTTTCGTAGAAAGTTTAAGTAAGTTATACTTTTGAGATTTTTCATACTTTAAAAATGTATGAGTCAAAAGTTAGAGGGGGACACTTTTTTACTTTTGGAGCGATTATTTCCGAAAATATGAATATTAAAAAAAAAAATATTCTAATACCTACCCATTCAGTTTTAAATACCTATTCAAAAATATATCACACGTTAAGGTTGCAATGAAAAACAAACACTCCCCACTTTACCAGCAGGACGGGTACCCTAATAAAACTTTTCCCACTTTTTATTTTACCACTATATCTGCGTTATTGATTTACATATTGGTATAAAATTTCGGCTTTCATGTGCTGACGGCCACTGAAATTATCCGCGGAGGGACGGACGGACAGACAGACATGGCGAAACTATAAGGGTTCCTAGTTTGACTAAGGAACCCTAAAAACCGATGAAATCTAATTATTAAGATACAAGGAAAAATAACAGAATGTAATTCGCTCTACATTTTCTAAATGTTACATGTTGATGATATAAATTAATAAACAAATTGACAGTATTTCTTAGTAACTAGTCTATGATAGGAGAGAATCGGAGTTCATTGTACTAATTTCATACATACGCTCCCAATAATTATGCAATAATTGTCTTCGTATCTATAGAGTATGTAACACGAAACGACATTGACCTTTGTTGGCCATGGATCCATTATCACTATTTATCATTATCACACACGCGTTTAACAAAATTAGCCTAAATTTGAGTTTGAACATATCATTTTATTACAATGTAATATACACATATTTAAATATTGAGCAAACGGGTTACTCACGTAATTTTAATCGATAGTGGCTCGACATGTTTCGATCCATTAAGAGGATCCTCATCATGGAGTACCCGCGACCAAAGCCCGACATGTACTGCGGGCTTGCGCTCTACTAGATACACATATTGTGATTTATTTCATTGTTTTTAAGTATTTTGTGTTTTATTTGACAATCAGATTCTGGTTAAAAAACAAATGTAAGTAAGTAGTATCTCGCCAAGAATTGAATTAGTCCTACGAACAAATAAAACATGGAAGCCGCACGTGATATGTGCCATACTAAACTGCCTTTAAAAACGGTCCTGAATTTTAGTTGACAAGTTTAGTGTCACTCCCTGTTCAATGCATTACGGCAATGAATTTGAATGTCAACCTATAAAAACTTAAACCGCCATTTAAAAATAGTTGTGATTGGTCCATCAAAGATCATACTTTTTTGTAAATAGTTGTGATTGGTCCATCGAAGTTTTGATAGGCGATATTCAATACACATTTGTCAAAGATGTTCCGTCGAAATATGCGCGGTGTCACGAAAAGCGCTATGTTCTGCCCATCTTGGCACAGTTGAACAATTAGCTAGCGTTAGACGTCCATGTTATACAGCGTGTTTTCTTCATATGCTATAACTTTAAGGGAAGCTTATTTAGGTCAAATATAATTAATGTCTCTAAGAAACTAGTGTTTTAACTCTTACTGTTATTGAGTTATTAACAAAATAAGTTTAATGACTGAACATGTGTATTGCAACCTTTATTACATTCTAATGTTACTTGTTTTGACATGTGACGTCAGTCACCTGAGATTAACTTTTATTTTATTCTTAAGGTTCTCTCACACTTACCATTTAATTTACTATGTATGAAAACAAATTTTTTTTACTAATTTTCCAAAAGCCGATATACCAGACAACTTCTATTAATGTCCCAAGTAACCTGTCTTATTTATAGCAAATCGAAACGCCAAGCCAGACAAAAAAGCCAGCCGTATGCATATACGATCGCCATCTTTGGCCTATTCACTAATACTAATAGGTACTTATAGACTCGTATTGGTGTACTCTCAATAAAATCACAAAAGAGGTATTCGTCCGTCATTGTAGTATTTAGTGAGATAGTTGTCAGAGACATGACAAGGTCACCCCTTCATTATACAGTTTTTTTTACAATTAGGAGGCACAATGCATGCCAAAAATTATTGTCATCATTCTGCATTGAGTGCTCAATTACAACAAAATATACAAATAAGTAGTTTAATGCCATGGCGTTAGTTTCCCTAAATATGCAGCTAGCCGTGTTGATGTCAGATTAACGGAAATCTGTAGATCTATGCAATGTGCGATTTGCATGATTAATACCTCGTTAGTTTTAGAGCACCAATGTGTTACTATTTATATATATCTTACAACCATCCTTTTTTTGTAAAAATATATACCTAATACCTATATTATACCAATACTTATTTATTATATTTAAATATTTATTATCTGAATCTCAGAAACGATTTCAAGCGTGGTTCGCTTTCCTCCGTTATAAACGCTAACAATGGTAAAAATGTCACAAAAAATTGAAAGATCCAATCTTTATGATATCATTGTCATATTACCTAATTTTTTTGGAAACATGTGCTGTCCAGTGTCCATATACCGTATGAAGTAATCCCTAACTATTACATTAAAGTCAATAATTTTAGTTTTGCATGTCAAGTTTGGACAAAATATTTGTTAACATTTCAAAACACACAAAGCAGGTCGCTGTTTCGCATCACTAAAACATGCTTAATCAGACTGGTGACAATATAAAAGCGAACATTTAACTATCGGTACCACATGCTACTATGTTCGTGTGTCGGATTATCATTTACATAATTTATACGAGCCAAGGTTAAATAGCTACGCAATAAGAGTGGTATTAGGATACATTGAAGTAATAAATATAATTCAATTATAATTATATGTGGATCGTAAATTGATTGCATTATGGCTGATTTTTTGTGCATATCAATAAATAAACTGGGTTTACCCCTTTATTGTAAATCTTTTGTTAACAACATTATCATTTAGGCACTGCAGTGTTATTCGCTAAGAAAACCGCGTTGCTGTCAGCGCTGTGTCAGCACTGCGGCAGCGTCGAGCCTAAAAATGGTATTCACTAATGTACTTTAAACGACACTAGTGCTCGGCGACGAATGCGGCGTGAGCTGGAACTACATTGCGTCGAGAGTTTGAGGTTTAATGTATGAACTTCGTATTCTCTAACGAAAAACAGCTACGAACTCGCCCACAATCTCGCTCACAGCCTCGATTCCTAATGTCAAATCAAACAGCTAGGATTTTAGACAAGGCTGTCTCGACATCGAGCTCGTTGACGAACGCAGCGTCGAATGTGTCAATAAGAGAATAGCATAGGCCACCGTTTTTGATCTTCGGCTGCTCGCACCCAGCTTGCTAGGAATTAATTCTTTCTAAATTAATTCTTCTTCTCTCAAAATTTTACTTTTTACTTAAGCTCTTTGTCGGCATAATTGATATTATAATCGTTTGTACCTAATATTCGCAGTTTAGTGCTTATCACCTTATCTTAATTGGGTTCTTATAAATACATATTGTATTTGTATACAAGACTGATAATTACAAGGTGGCCAAAAACAAAATTGCCGGTGTTCGTAAGGTTTTGGGACTCGGAATAAATTTCGTAGGAGGTTGTTGAAAGTTTCAGAAGGGTATTTTTTTTTTAAATACGTGCCTACCTACTAGATGCAACTACTTACTACATAGATTTACTTAGAACGACTACTTCTGAAACTTGAATGTTCTTAAAAATCACCTAAGGGGTAAGTCTCTTACCCCCTAGGTGATTTTCTTCCGTCTCCCAAAACCTTACTGGCAGCGGGAATGCACTTATTTTTGGCCAATCTGTATACAGGGTGTTCGTGAGTATACTGATAGACTTTACCAATACATTTTTGATGACCAAAGAAGTAAACAAAAATTGTGTGACATGTCATATACGAACAAAAAAAAAAATTTATTTTATTATTTTTTGTGATATTTTGTGTCCAGTACCTAATAAATTGTACGGATATAATTTTTTTAAGGATTTTTTTTTAATTTCAGAAAAATCTTTTCTCATTGTAAGAATTTTAATCGTGCAGGTATTTTTCAGTGACTTTTGATGAAAATCTTTTTTTGAAAAATATGTCATTATTTCTTAAGCTAAGCCGAATCCAGAAGAGTTAATATGACATTATAGCCTCAAAATGTGATCAAGAATACACCTTTCAAGTCTGTTGGTATACTTACGAACATCCTGTATATTGTAAATTCTATACATTACCTAATGTAAAAGTTAAAATTTTTCCATCAACCAATGCATGCTGATAATGTAACACCAAATAAACTAGGTGATGTCTAGACAAGATAAAAAGTGCTTGAGACATTTTACTCGGTTTATCAGTTTTACCACGTACTTTTCTATGAGTATTTATCTGAGTAGGTACTTGTTACAATCATACCCGATTTAGGTAGTCTCCGCTGATAACATGTTAATCCTCTTCTGGAAGCTATCCAGCAGTATTAATCAACAATGTAGTATTAACTTAATTATTATTAAACGTTTACACATTTTATAATAATAAAAAAAAAAAACTTCAAGCGATTTCTCCAAGATCTCATCATCGGACCCCGCACCAGCCAACAAGACTATATCGAGGCTACTCCACTCGTTCGTTCAAAAAAAAAATACAAGATCGGTTCCCGATTTCCGAGATATTCAATAACATAAATACAAAAAAAAAAATAGTCGAATTCAGGTCCTCCTCCTTTTAAGAAATCAGTTAATAAATAAGACAAGTTATTTCGAGTTAAAAGTAATCCCTGTGGCTATAAATACGAGTGACGTAAATAATATGCAAACTTTAATATTCTCTTATGATAAAACAGTATTTACATGAACCACATACCCGCAAGATCCCTTCACAGTGGGCAGACTTTATTGATTATACCATTAACCCATATTCTTGGTGCAGAATTCATAATTCTTGACGCCTTATATCATAATAAACTTTCATGAGCGAAACACATAGGAATATAGAATGAGCTGCTGGAGGGGATATTGCTCGTGATAAAATATCAGGCAAAAAGTCAATCGCAAATTATAAGAGTTCTCGGCTGATACGCCATTGGGGAAGTTTGGAGGATGTGTAAAGTTTTCTCAAAGTTGTTTATACATAGAGACAATGACCGCCGTGCTGGTAGCTTACTTGCATAACGTTACAGCATCCCTAGTAAGATTACTCGGGAGAAATGCACCTTTGACATAAATGCAACAAATTGAAATTTCTCCCAAATAATATAACGAATGGGTGCTCTTAAAATATCCTACCTATTACTGTGTTGCTTTTGATAGTGGAAACAATTATCTATGCTCAAAAGTTGAACCTTTCAAATAGATTAAAATAAATTGTGAATAAGTAAATTTTCCTCACACTAGCATTTTCCCCCCAGTGATTTTATCCTCGTAAGGCTCATGGTCCTACCTATTTATTCACAACGAACAAATTTAAATTCTATTAAATTATAACAGAGTTGCATTTATTTTGTTTTGTAAAAAAATCGAACGAACTAAAATCAACTTTATTGCCTGCCGAGTAGGTAACAATTGCAATGACAAATTTTGGATATACTCTTTTATGGATAGAACTTACGAGGTTATACCATAATATGCACAGGGTTAAATTACGATAGTGATGATCCGTGTAAACTTTGGTTTAATTGTACCTACATTCATCGTATTTGATTAGAAATAAAGAAAATATTTTTTGACGAATAGAATATTTTCACGGACCTATACGAAATTCGCTACTTTTGCATTAAAATAGTTCACCTGGTTGACACTCACTTCATATTATTGTAGCTATGTAATTTTCTAGTAATATAAAGTACCTGCATTTGCAAAAATATAATACTTTCATCGTGAGAACTTGTACAATGCTATCATATTATTTAATTTTAATTATTTAGGATATGATATAATACTGCAGGTTGCAAAAGGTACACTATCTATAAAGTGCGTATAAACGCACGCTGATGTATCTTAATATTGAGGGTATAAATTTAGACCACAAATATTAAAATGCATCGTTTATTCAAATTGAAATAATTTATTTCAGAACTTATTACATACTCCGCATACTCGTACTCACATGCATACATTCAAAATACCCACAACCTGCAATTAAACTGGCAAGGAAATAATGTTCAATCAGCTAGATATTCAACTTCTAAAGCTGTCAATT
>JALPQI010017114.1:0-27196 GCA_025490895.1 Thaumatotibia leucotreta
GAAAAAATTCGTCCCCCTAAATGTAAACCTAAAGTTCTTTTGCAGCGCAATTTTGGTAGGATGAGTGTTGAAAAGCTTCGTGAAGACGCTCTCCTTATTGACTGGAGGTCGGTACTGCAGGCTGATAGCGTTAACGTAAAAGTGTCACTTTTTAATTCGACTTTAATCAAATTATACGATGTTCACGCTCCAATACGTCCAATTAAAATTAAACATCTTCCTGCCCCTTGGCTCACTGATGATATTAGATATTTGATAGCTAAAAGGAATCTGGCCAGGTCAAAATATAAGGGTTTGCCATCGGACAGGAATAAAACAAGGTACCACGCCCTTCGTAATCGGTGCAATACTATGTGCCGTGACGCTCAAAGGCGTTATATCCATAGTGCTGTGGAGGATGGCCAACCTGCTTCAATCTGGAAGTTTCTCAAAACATTGGGAGTGGGGAAGTCTTCACAGGAACCTATAAACAAAAACATCGATCTTGATCAGCTTAATCAGCACTTCTCAACTTCTGCTACCTTTACTGGGCAAGCAAAAACTGACACTGTCAATTATCTTTCTAAATTCCCTACTCCTAACTTTCCTGCCTTTTCTTTTACTCAATTTACTGATAGTGATGTTAAGAAGAGCGTATTAGCCATAACTTCTAACGCGGTTGGAGTTGACAGTGTGAGCCGTAAAATGATTCTGCCTCTCCTTGATATCCTTCTCCCCATCATCACTCATATCCTTAATTGCTCCATTTCCTCTGCGACTTTTCCTTCCGCTTGGAAAGATGCTGATGTCATTCCCTTGCCAAAAAAATCCAATTCCTCTTCTTTCTCAGACTTTCGGCCTATTTCCATTCTTCCTTTCCTTTCCAAGGTTCTTGAGCGCCTTGTACATCGGCAACTGACTTCCTTTTTAAACCGGCATGAACTCATGAATTCATTCCAGTCTGGTTTCCGTTCCGGTCACAGTACAGTTACAGCTCTTGTCAAAATTACTGATGATATACGTGCCGGTATGGACAACCGACAGCTCACTGTGCTATCACTGTTAGACTTCAGCAATGCGTTCAACACTGTGGATTTTGATATATTACTTGGTTTAATGCGTTCTCTTAACATATCTCCTACAGTGATTGATTGGTTTCTTAGTTATCTTGACTGTCGTCGGCAGCGTGTGAAGGTGGATTCCTCTTGTTCTTCATGGTGCAGCATTCTGGCTGGCGTCCCGCAAGGCGGCGTGCTGTCCCCTCTCCTGTTTTCAATTTTCATTAATTCGATCACCAACGATATTCACTCTTCTTTCCACCTTTATGCCGATGACCTCCAAATTTACTCCCAGTGCTCTATTAGTGATCTACCTCAAACTATCAGCTCTACCAATCGAGACTTGGAATGTATTTCTAATTGGAGTAAGCGATATGGACTACGAGTGAACCCGTCTAAAACGCAAACAATTATATTAGGCAGTCCTTCTCTTATCTCTCGAATTGATTTTATTAGTTTACCAGCCATAATGTTTGACGGTGTTCTGATACCTTACTCGAGCCATGTTAAAAATCTTGGGGTTCTCATTGATCGAACACTCTCCTGGGTACCGCAGGTTAGTGAGGTTAGTCGAAAGTTGTTTGCTTCTTTGGGATCTCTTCGCAGACTTCGCAACTTTTTACCACTCGCCACCAAGATTGCGCTTGCTCAGTCACTTCTCCTTCCTATTCTAGATTATGCTGATATTTGTTACCTTGACCTTACAGAGAATCAGCTAAACAAATTTGAGCGTCTCCAAAATGTATGTATTAGATTTATATTTGGCTTACGAAAGTTTGACCATGTCTCTGAATTTCGTACCCGTCTTAAGTGGCTTCCTATTCGTCTTCGCCGCAATTCCCACATCCTTGTCCTTCTATTTAATATTCTTTTCAACCCCACCACTCCTGCTTATCTTAAGGTTCGTTTTAAATTCCTTTCTTCTACCCGATGTGCGGAGAAGCACCTTCTTGCTCCACCTTCCTCTTCCTCAAAATTCTATAACAACTCTTTCACCTTTCGGGCAGTTCGCTTGTGGAATGCTTTGCCGTTGGATGTCCGATGTGCTAAATCTCTTCCCATTTTTAAAAATCTTTTAAAATCGTTTTATCTATCGCTGCCTTGACTTGCCTTGTTATGTATGTATGTTGTATGTATGTATGTATGTGTATTTTAATTATATATGTACTTTGTGTAGGTTTATTTTTAGAATAGGTTTCGATGTATGTGTTCTGCTGTTCAACTTTGATTTTATCTGCACTACCCGTTCATTGTTTTCTTCTGTGTTTCCTACTACCCTAAGGTTGTCTGGTAGAGATCGCTTTATAGCGATAAGACCGCCTGTTGTTACCTAGGTTTTGCTGCATGTGTTTATTTTAGTGTGTTCTTTATAATCTGGTGCACAATAAAGAATATATTATTATATTATTATTATTATGTACATTTTTGTCAGTACAGTATAATAATATGACTACATAATATGTCAATTTTTTTTCTAAATGTCAGCGGAATAATAATGATGTTTCTAATTGTCAGGAAATGGAAATGCAATGTTATTCTACATTGGTTTAATGATACTTTTGAGGAAACTGTAAATTGTTTTATTAAATTATGTCATTAAAAAAAACTTTAAATTGCGCTGGTTGTTTGAACCCAAATTAATTTTTAACATTTTCTTAAACTTACTTTAGTCTTTCTTTACCATCCAGCTCAGCTGAAATCAAAATTGCGACCAATCAAGTAATAGCACCCATTTTGAAAAAAAAAAACATTTTTAAGTTGTAAGACAGGCAAATAAAATAATCGATTCTACTGTTTCTAATTTTCTACTGAACACATTATTTTAGCTAGGTAGCTCTTATTTACATTAAGTAATACCCACATCTGCATTTTAAGGCTCCAAAATATAATTTCGCAAAACGGTCTATTACGGAACCCTTCAAACGTTCCTTTAGACGAAATTGTACCAAAATATTATAACACTGGCAATTCTTAACTCCCGCTAGTCTGTGCAAAAATGCTGGCATCCGGCCAAAAGGCGCGCCCATACACCACTCGTGCCTTCATTTTCCGAACTAACTCTATGGGGTTGAATATTTGAAGCACCTATAAGGGCTTAAGCTTGTTTGAATTTATTAAAAATAATGAAAGTTATTTTGTTTTGGAAAAATATTCCTGTCTACATTTAGCAAATTGTATTTTTATGTTCTTTTCACTATTTCATTGAATAAAACTAATAACTTTGTAAATCGTAAGAATTGTTTTAACAAGACAAACTTCAATATTAGATTTCTTACACATATTTTCAAGGTTGAGCACCCCTGCATAATAAAGAAAAGAGCTACCAAATTCGTAGGTATTTTTTCGGCGACAACTTTATTCCTCCTAATTTCAACCCATGAATAAACGCTAAGAGTCGACTGCAAATCTTCGCGATTACCATAAAAAGCACCTAAACAGGCACACTGGAGGAAGCCTTCGACTTCCTTCCGTTGTTTAAAAAAAAACAACCGACGTTTCGACTACGCGTAGCAAATCGAGGGGCAGAGGCCCTACCGCGTACTACGAACGAAGTGTCGCCTTCCTGTTACACTTGCCTACGAATTCACGAGTGCGAGAGAGACACACTTTGGTTGTGGTTTACGGTCTCAGTTTTCACACGTTCTCTTCACGATTCTTTCGCGTTCCAATTTTAAACTTTCAAAATTGGAAAGCATAGTTCAATGTGGGTTGTAACGCTTTTTAAGATACGATATTGTTGAAATTACGCCTTGAAATGGGACAAATGCTTTGAGGATCTAGTATGGGGAGACGGTATCGCTATATTTTTCCTAACAAAACATTCTGCCAATTTCCGAGGGGGACGAGGTAGCACACATGTAAACGATCTAACTACAAATGCATTTCTTCTTCTCGTTACTACTCACGCACACTTAAACAATACCACAACACTAAGTTAAATTATCACACTAATACAGTAAAATTTCTATGCGGACACAATTTCAAACTATCGACGTAGGTGTAATCGAACCGATTAATATGGCTTTCAAGTGTCTGAAGATTATCGTATCGATATATTCTTCTAAACGCCATAGATTGACGTGCATCTTGGTACTATATATTGTTGTTTTGAGTATTTAAATAAAAGTAAACAGGCAATTAGTAACAGTTATTAATTAATCAACCAATTTTAATACAAAACCGCCTGAATGTCTTGCCATTAACCTACTTCAATTGATTATGTTTTCGTTTATCGCGATCTTTGACTACGAAGGCTGTAACTGTAAGGAATGTCTCGGTCAATCACGTGCATTTCGAAATCCGTAAATCAATTATAATATTTAATAAATAATATTAATTAGCGGTTGTGAAAGAAGACAATGAATGTCCATACAAGTGTACATACGAGTATTATTTATTTTGTTGTAGTAAGAAAGTTTTAGTTAGCTGTTGTAAAACTCACTGACGCTTAATTGTGAATACTCGTAAGGATACAATTTGAATACAAGTGCGTAGGTACAAGGTGCGTAGGTGCGTATACATACAAGTTTTTGCAATAAGGCCGGTGATATTGATATTCCTTAGTGATATTTTAGTAAGTACCTAAATACAATTTATAATATAGGTCCAACTAGCGTTAAGTAGCACTTGTAAAAATGAAGTTATTGAATTCGATAAGACTGTGTTTTTATTTACTTACTGTGAGAACACTAATATACGTAAACACAAGTGTCCGTATCTCGACATTTTATACCTACTCTCGACATTGTGTCATAAAGAGTAACGTTCACATCACTATGTATTTTCGCGCGTAATACGTATTCCAAATAAGCGCAATAAATATTCAACCTTATTGGCTTACATATAAGCTTAACATTAGACCAAGGCAGAGTCTTCTGTCTTATTTGATTCACTAAGTCTGATATTTCCTACAAAATTTAAAGATGGGTAGACCTTATTAACCTTAAATACGAGAATACAATAAATGTCAAACTTTCTCCATCAGTTAAAAATGAAAATACGAATTGTGTGCGATATTTTTGAAACCGATTTTGCTATCGATTCCCTGGTACTTGATTTTCTTGAACAATTTTATGTAATAAAATGTTGTATTATAAACAAATAAAGGTAAGATATGAAAGGGTATCGCATATTTTGTATAAATGATGTATTTGAACGAGTTTTGAATCCATACATAGCACATACAGGCATTTTGACGGAGCTTGTTACGGGTACATAACGATTACAAGACTGCGAAGAATCGATTAATGAAATAGTTTTTATTAACAGGTTTGGTCAATGTACAAATTCTTGGCCAAAGTCTTTGGCAGAGGGGAAACGATATGAAGCCGACTCCATTACTAAATCCTCAAAGGACAAATGTTAATTGGCCAATAAAACTGCTTTTAATGAAGCAGAATTATTTGAAGAAAATTGTTACTGCCTGAAGGTATTCATGTAAACTGATGTGTTTAGTTTTATTATAATATATTTCATTTATCTAATGCCACTAATACTATACATATATTTTTTAATTATTTTGCATAGAGTAGGTGCACTCACAAATATTCTGAGCAGACCTCTATTGTCATGGTCTTATATTATAGCTTTTATTCACCTTTCAAATTTTAGAGGGTTAATTCTGAGGTCATATTCATCATCATCAGCCTATGATAGTCCACTACTGGACGTAGGCCTCTCCTATTAACTATGCGTATAGACGCATTAGGAGGTAAATTCCTACTGCAGTGACTGCAGTAAGAATACATTTGTCACCACCCCAACTCCTCCTGCGGGTGTCGTAAGAGTCGACTAAGGGATTGAAGTGTCACTGACCACTTTGATAAAATATTGATAATGGGCAGCAGCGTCGTAATAGTGGACACATTACTGCGATCGCCAATCCGCTTGCCCAGCGTGGCAATGGGCATTTACCTCCTAATGCGTCTATACGCATAGTTAATAGGAGAGGCCTACGTCCAGCAGAGGACTATCCTAGGCTGATGATGATAGATATAATGTAAATGTTTGGCCTTTTAGAGACTTTACATATCTTGTTATTATTATTATAATTCAATTAATTTAAAATAAATTTTATGAATTAGTTTTTTAATGCATGTTAGTTGTAAGATGTGTAGGTATACCATGATTATTTGAAAAAAAAAAAAAAATTCCCGCCCAGTTCCTTACCGGTTCTTCTTGGGGTCAGTGTTGTAGGGTTAGAACCGGAAGTAGTTTTAATTTTATCGAACTTAGACCATTCAAAAGAGTTTGTTGCTATTCCAATTTGAATAAAGAATCCTTTGACTTTGATTTATTAGGACTGAGTGTTAATATTTTCCATGTCCCAATATGTGACATTCAAACTCGTACTGCGGTGCCATCTATTGTGACTGCCAGCTAAAGTACCTGACACTTACTCGTACAATGGAGTGGAGATGATGTATGATGTATGTATGAATGTTCAGATATTTTTGAGCACCGAGGCCGCTTCGATATATCTGGCACGTATAGGTAAATATTCACATATGAGTCAGTATTCCTTTCACAGATTTGATTGTATCACCTCTCTGCCCTTCGAACTACCCACACGTAATTAACAATATTAATAAAAGGTTTGTAGCGATGCCTTTTCAATATAATTTATTGACTATTTTATGTATAATTTATGATAACATGAGGTGGTTGACATTATGTGACTCATCATAGATAAACCGGCCAAGAGCATGTCGGGCCAGGCTCACTGTTCAAAAGGGTGAATATCTGAGCGTTTTAACCGCCTAATTTTGGTGGCATCATTTTTGCCGAAGTTTCCAAACGTCTTAATGTAAAGGTGGATTCAGAATTTATACCAAACGAGCGAATGCTCATTCTATCCCCCACTCTAATAAATTCGTTCGATACACAAAACGTGATTCGTTTAAATTCGTTGATTTCGTAGAGTGGGGGATAGAATGAGCATTCGCTGAATTCGCTCGTTCTGTCGGTAAACCCACCTTTATTAAAAAACGGCTGGGCCGTTTATGTTCGAAATAGTATTACTTTAAAATATTCTATAAGCCTATTTTAATCATATTTAAATAATTATAAAACGGGTTACTCACGTAATTTAATTCGATAATTGCTCGACATGTTTCGATCCAGAGCGGGTGCTGCCCGCGGCTAGCACCCGTTCTAGCAGAGCGCAAGCCCGCAGTACACGTCGGGCTTTGGTCGCGGGTACTCCATGATGAGGATACTCTAAATGGATCGAAACATGTCTAACAATTATCGACTTCAATTACATGAGTAACCCGTTTGATACATATTTAAATATGTTTGAATCTCACGTTAGTTCTAATTCTATTTTAATCATATTTATACATACCTGTTGTCACTAGTACCCACAAAGCTTACCGTGGGTAAAGGTCGGTTTGTATAAGAATGTCCCATTATTACTAGATTATATAATTATTCTGACTATTAGAGACTTCATATAATATAGTTAATGTAATATATCTGTATTTATATTAAATCAAATGTATGTTTAGTTTTTAATTAATGCATGTTAGCTGTAAGATGTTACAAAACTATTATTTGAAATAAAAAAAAGTCCCGCTGAGTTTCTTGCCGGATTCTTCTCAGGCAGTGGTGTAGGGTTAGAACCGGAAGTGCCTTTTTTTCACTCATTCGCTATTTAATTTAACGATTCAAAAGCGCTCGTTGCTGGGCCTAATTGAATAAAGAATATTTTGACTTTGACTTTGACATTACTATTATTACCTAGATATTTATTTATTTACCACGTAGACAAATAATGTGAAGTGCCTTTTTTTCACTCATTCGCTATTTAATTTAACGATTCAAAAGCGCTCGTTGCTGGGCCTAATTGAATAAAGAATATTTTGACTTTGACTTTGACATTACTATTATTACCTAGATATTTATTTATTTACCACGTAGACAAATAATGTGAAGTATTTAGTATAGTCTATGTTCAGTGTTTACGACGCTCATAAAACTATTAAACTCGGAGCACCTTAAAAAGTTACCCACCGGGTCATCTTCGCCGCATAAATTGTAACTTATGGGGCGAACGCCTCCAAAAATATGTACACACATTAGAACTTTATGTCAAGGGAATAAGATTCAAATTTGTTGACATGTTTTAGCTCCTGTTTTTGTGGGGTCGCGACTCAGACATACTGGATTTTATTTTACTTAGGGCGGATTTTTAAATTATAAGAAATATAAAGAGTGAAAAATAAATAGAAATAATAAAAGTCTGTCTTTTGGAAGGATACATATTTGAGCAGTTATTGATTTATTATTCTATTTTAATGATTTACCTTTAAACATTTAATGTTAATTGTGATTTTATTTATAATTCCTATTGTAACATTGATTATTATTGTATTTAAATTCGGCCAATGTATGATTAATACGAAATAAATGAATATGAATATGATATAAATAAAATAATCACAAAACGCAGAAAATGTCAACGTCAACATTGTCAAAGAATATTATAGGTTATAATCTTTATTTACCGACTCGAACACGCAATAAAATAGTGTTTAGGTAACCTATAAATATTAGATGTCATATACCAAAGAAAATATAGAGAGTTTAGGAAACAATGTTGGAGGTGGTGAACAAAACCACATCACAAGCCTTAATTGAGCTTACCGTGGGACTATAGTATGTCATTTCTAAGAATGAACTTTTGACAGTTATATATTAATCTTTTCGATAGCCTTAACGTCATAGATATAAGGGTCATTTCTAAACTGTCAAAAGTTGAATCTTAGAAATCTCAGCCTAGGTCGATTTGTTTAAAATGTTCCAAGATATTCATTTTTATATTTTTTACTAAACGACCTGAAAGCATGATTTCCACGTATCCTAATGAATTCTACAAGGGTAAGCCAGTTCAAGTTCAACGGTCCTATCGAGAACACCGAAGTTCGTAAATTTCGGGAATTTTTCTCTGTCACTCTAATGACGACTCTTCGTCTGAGCGACAGAGAAAAATCCCCGAAATTAATTAAATTAATTAGTAGGCACGGTGACGAATACGCTCGTTGAGTATTCTACCCTGTATGAACCATGAACTAATCGAAGAATGACAATAGTTGGTTTATTGATTTAATCTTTCACGATTATGATATGACTCTTATTTTAACGACAAATGGACCTATTCATAATTTCATAAACGTCTGCTAACTTAACTTACAACTATGGGGTAAAAGTAACTAATTTTTGTAATGGTTTATAAACAGATCCTCTCTTGCTTTTGACAAATCTAAGATAATTCTTTTGTCAGCCTCCGTAGCCTAGTTGGTAGTGACACTGCTTACGAAGCTGCAGGTTCCGGGTTCGAATCCCGGCGAGGGCATTATTTGTCTATTTATGTAGCAGAAATATTTCTTCCTTGATCATGGCTGTATTTAAGTACCTATATGTATCTAACTATTATATTATACATATATCGTCGCCGGGTACCTACATCACAAGCCTTGATTGAGCTTACCGTGGGACTAGGTCGATTTGTGTAGATAGATAAGATGTCCAAAAATATTTATTTATTTATTTAATACTATACATACGACAAAAGTATTTACAATTATAGTTTTTGCATTTGCCTCAGTCGACCTTATATTATTATTTAATAATTTGGTCATTATAATATTATCTATGAAAATTTGGCGTTTTATATGAAGAATAATGATAGAACGTCAGATGAAGTAATTTTCCATACAATGCATTTTACGTTTCATTTTTTGATGCCAAAATCAAATTAAACCAAATTTTGCCAGAAATATTAGCCACTTATCAGGTATGCTTTGTATATTTTAATTTCGTAAAACTAAATATAACTACTATCTAAAGGTGCATTCAGACCAAACGAGCCTTCGCTATTCTATCCCCCACTCAACGAAATCAACGAATCACGTTTTGTGTAACGATAGAATTTCGTAGAGTAGGGGGTTAGAATAGCGAATGCTCGCTTGGTATGAATGCACCTTTAAGATTTATACTTACCTATTTCAAGTACATATTTGAACTGGCAACAATATTGCAAGAGTTGATTTCAAGGCTTGTTTGATTCAGTGTTTGATTGAGTGTCACTTAAGGAAAATGATATGTTATTTATGTGACAAAACCTTTGTGAAGGTACATTTAGACCAAACGAGCATTCGCTCATTCTATCCCCCACTCTACAAATTCAACGAATCACGTTTTGTGTAACGAACGAATGCTCGTTTGGTCTAAAAGCACCTTTAAGGTGCATTCAGACCAAGCGAACATTCGCTATTCTAACCTCCCACTCTACGACGTTACACAAAACGTGATTGGTTGATTTCGTAGAGCGGGGGATAGAACAGCGAATGCTCTTTTGGTCTAAATGCACCTTCACATAGTGCGCTCTTGAAAAAAAAGTATCCGATTTTCTAAAAAAATAAGGCACCAACTATCGCCGAATAAAACGCTAATTTCACAAGAACACTTATGTTTCCATCAGCAGGACAGTCTAATAAATTGCAAATAAATGTGTCGAGTTGGGGCATATTGATTCGTCATGTGCCTTGGCGGGCCGAGGCGGGGGGAGGGTAACCATAAAGGTGCGTAATGGCCGACGGACGAAGACAGCGCAACGCCGCGCATCGATTGCGACGCAGACTCATGAGGAATTTGAATTTTGGATTTCGAATTGCGCTTAAAGGAGGTTGATTAGGTCATTGTTTCACTGGGAATTTTAAAAAAGATGATACATTGGTATTTTGATTGACTGGCTGGCGGAATTTGAAATAAGATACGTATTTTTGAATTTCGAACGGTTACTTTTTTTGAGGATGTTGTTATGAATTGTATTGTTTGAATATTGATTCAAATCAAAAATATTTCATATAATAGTTTGATTTGTGTTTCACAAAAACTTCTGAAAAAGAGAAATTAATATTTTTATTTTGATTTCGGAAAGCTTGCGTTTATTTTTAAGGTGATGGGGTTGATATTGACAGGCGGAATTTGAAACGGAGGCGATATATATTTTTTAAATTTCGAACGGTTGCTTTTGTTTTCGAGGAGGTTGATCATTTGAATACGGACAGGAGAAAATTGGAAATGAGAAAATATTAATATTTTTGAATTTTGGATTGCGTACGCTTGCTTTTGTTTTTAATTTCATTGGCTAATTTTATAATATTGGCAGGCGGAATTTGTAAACAGGTTTTTTTTTTCAATTTTGAATTTCGAAGACGTGCGTTTTTTTAAGGAGGTTGATTGGGTCAGTGTTTGGAAACTGGGAGGCGCAATTCGAAAATACGAAAGTATATTTTTTGATAGCCATGGCGATTGGTATTTTTAGGAATAAATAAATTTACACGCTTATTTAATAGGTCCTATACTTAATATATTAGTAAAATAAAAAAAATTGTAGTAAGATACTAGAAGTATAGACATCGGGTATACATAGGTATAAATAGGTACTAAGTGCACTGTGCTGATGTATAGATAAATAAAGAATCTATCTAATTTTCAGAGAAAACAGTCATACTAATAGTGGTCCCCTGTAAAATAATCATATTTTAATCTTGCAAATAAAAAAGTGTCATGAAAAGCTACCGGTTTCAAAATGACGAAAACCATGCTACTTTTTTTTGAGTACGTAACGTAGATATAGAACAAATTAAAACTCATAAATTTAGTCAAATATTTACATCAGAAAAATAATTGAACAACAGTTTTAAAAGGATTGCAATAAATATTTAAATATTTGTGCAAGTAACTGCCGAAAATAGTGGCAATTCATAATGTTTTACAAAACGCGCCACGGAGTTAGATGAGTTTCTAATTCGCACACAAGAAACTAGATGGCGCTAGCAGTATCTTATTAATGCAGTATTATTTTGGTGTTTTTTTTTCTGTCTGTCATGGCCATAGTTACGGTCACCCGAGTCACACTGATTTTATGCAAAATTATGCAACTTAAAAAATGCGAACATGCATTTTTCTAGTGATGATAAAAGCCCTTTTCTTAATGGTCCACCTATAGTTGAAGACAAAATAAGGGGTATACAAAAACGTTCAAAAATATGTCCCGGTGCACTCTAATTCTGTGTAATAAGAACGTCGTAACATATTTATGAACGGATTCTTTCGATACTTATTTTTGCATTTGACTGTACAAACTTTGACTAGATGCACGTTTGCATAGTATAAGTAGGTAGCATAATTTTGCATAAACCAGCGTGTCTCAGGGGACCGGAAAACAACCATTACCAAGTCACAGTCACAACTCGAACTCCGAACCTCCAGCTTCGTAGGCAAGGTAAGTGACCACTGAACTAAGGTAGCCTTGCATTTCTTTTACGGGATAGGTATTGATTTAGATATAGCTAGATTCGATAATTTTACTTAAGGTATACACTTCAAATTGTATGACATTAAACAAAAATAAACAAGCAAATGTTTCTAAAAACATCAGAGACAAAACCAAATTAAATAACCCACCCGTCGGCTTACGCGAATTTATGTAATTCCTGAAAAAACATAATTAATAATAAATCAGGACCGGATTACGCGTGACAAATGTTTCCGGCCATTTATTTATATTTATTATTTTTATTTTGGAAATAACAATTTATGGGTTACCGCCTTCCGAAAGATTTAACGTGAGTGTCATAGGTGGAAATTAATTTCAAAACCTCGTATATTTTATTAATTGTACAGTCAAAACTGAACCTTACCTCATACTATTAAAGTTGAATTTGTACTTAAGGCTTCAGGTGAGATAGGGATGGGAAAAGTGTGCTCGAGATAGAGACGAGTTGAAAACTCGATAGGTTTGAGTTATGATAGGGTTTAATGGGCGATCGCTTTGTACGAATAAGGTGGTGGTTTTATTCCATTGTTTACCGATTCCATTTCGTAATGTCGACAATCGACATGACCGCTTTTGTTTTTGTAATAAGCCAGTTAAAACAGTAAAGTGCTACTACAACCCTTGTTGAATACTTTTAGCTGTACGAGTAGGTAACAGATATTTAGTCCTAAGCATACTATACGATTATAAAATGCCTGTCGCAAAACGCGGCATATAAATTTGACATTTACAATTTTTGTCCATAAAATTGTATTCAAGTACCTACTGAATGTAAATAATATTATACCATTCGGCAGTAGAAAAGAAAAAAAATGTAAACGAACCTAAAAAATCGAATTATTTCTTAACGCACTTTTTGATCACAATTTTAGTTTTATTACCAACTTAAAACCTTAAACCTTGAGTTCACATACATTTTTATTTAAAATTATTGATATTATTACTGTTCACGTAAAAGTATACCTGCGTATTTCACGATATTATGTGTCAAAGACGTCAAATACTATGGAAAATCGGTCATATTTGTTAACAATTTTTAGGGTTCCGTAGCCAAAGTGGCAAAACGGAAGCCATGTCCGTCTGTCCGTCTGTCCGCAGCATAGTTCAGTGGCTGTTAATACTAGAAATCTGCAATTTGGTACAGGTATACATATTAATCATGCCTACAATGTGGTACAATAAAATCTATAAACAAAATTTTTTTTTGGGTAGGTACCTCCCCCAACTGGTGAAGTGGGGATGATTTGTTTTATTTGATGTAACCCTGTAGTGTGGGGTATTCAATAGGTCTCTTATAAAGAGTAAGGGTCTGAAAAAAAAGTTTTTTCTAAAGTCAATATTTTCGGAGAAAATTGATTCAGAAGAAAAAAAATTGTGTCTCTCCTTTCTAACTTTTGATCCGCAGATCTAAGTAATATGAAAAAATCATGAATAGTGGGCTTATAGAGTACTTTAAAATAAAACTATTTCAAACGTAATCGGCCCAGCCGTTCTTGAATAACTACGGAACCCTACATTGAGCGTGGCCCGACATGCCCTTGGCCGGTTTTTTATTTTTGTTTTATAGTGACGAACGGTACCGATTCATACTATCAAATGATTAATTTCGTTTAAGAGTATCGGCAATGAAAAACGAAGAATAAAAGTTGAATCTTAGCTTTGCCTAGGATACCTGCATCTAGTGCTTCTAATAATATCTCAGATAAGCTCACAATGCCCATTACAATGAGCCTATTAAACAGAGAAAGAAACACTATCTCTCTCAATTTATCTGCACCTGTCCATACATACATACACGCTTGTAATACAAGGTTGCGTACAAATTTAGTTATCCTCCCACATCGAGTCGATTTATAATAAAACATACTTTTTATACATTTTTGTTCCGATTCAACATAAATAAGATATGTTATTTAAGATCAATATATCACTTGACAGGTGGTACTCACAACTAAAATTTAAAAACACGTTTCGAAACTTACTTCTTCGCATCAAAGTTGATATTTCTTTACGGTTTATAAGGTTCATATCATAAGGATTTATACATATATCAAAGTAGCCTGGGTTGTATGGGAGATTTTAATCATACATGCCTGCTAAGGGATCATGTATGGACGTTCGTTATTAACGATTCATTAACATTATCTTGATTTTTGAGATTGAATTCCGATTCCGTAATGGATTCTGATTTTAATTTAGAATCCATTTCGAGTATGAATACTGGTGTAAATATATATTCGACTTCAAAAACTTGCGAACTTTGTAGCACTTATGCTCTTTGTAATCCAATTGGTAGTAAAGCCTACGAAGCTGGAGGTCTGGGGTTCAAATCCCAGGGAGGGTCTAAATAAGCGTTCTTTTTCTACACAGAATTTTTGAAAGAGCCTTTACTCTAGTTTCTGACGTTTTCCTACTGATACTGGCCCATTTAGGATATCATCCTGTATAACCACGACCAGATTATTCATTATTAACCGCATATAATTATTTTCTACAAATGTATAGCTAGCTTTAAAGCGATAAAAAAAACAAGTTATGATAATTGCAAGTGTAACTAATCCCTCATTTCTAAACAGTTTTTCTCGAGCCATAAAATGAATTTATGACCCGTCACACAATGGCTCCAATGCATCACTCCATAAAGATTGCGTCAGCGGCAGATTTATTATAGTACCGTTGCATAATGAATATAATGCTATTGTTGTACGTGACCGTTTTACTTTTAAATACTTTCTCATCGGTGTTTTGGCTTGTTATAATATTTCTGGCAGTAGAATTTGCAAAAGCTAGTTAACGTGTAGAAAATAGAAATGAGCTGTACCTACCAATTATACTCTGGCAAACCAAATTTGGCAGTAATAGTTGGAACAAAAAAACTATATAAATTTCTGTTTTAATTTAATAACATTCGCGTAAGAAAGAGGAGGTATGCTTCTCTCTCAAATTATAGCCAAACTATTTTTTTTTTTTTAATGTGTGGATGACTTTCCGAGAATTGTATATGCGAACGCGATTCAGGATATGTGTAAAAGACGTCAAATGTTACGGAAAATGTATACTTGTTTACATTTTCTTTGTTTTGTACTGAAAAACGGTATAGTTACTGTTTCATTTTTACTACAAAATATTTTATCACCAAAAAATTAGACCAGTAAGCCACCAGTGACAAACCTAAGGTGTAACCTAAATAAATTAAACAATGCCGTTTCAAAAGAATTTTCAAAAACGTCCTAATACCCAAAGGGCGGCATGCGTACCACGCACGCTATAAATCTGTCAGTCGCCTTGGACCGTCCGAAAAAAAAACTTTAAAAAGTTAACGGATGACGAAAAAAGTTTTCTTCGAGAAATGACGAAAAAGCGTAACAGATGTCGGTGATTTATTTATGATTTAGTACGATAGAGATATCGTTTTTTTAGGGTTCTTGTGTGGATTAAAATATATTAATAGAGTTGTTATTTTAAGCCGAGGAACAGGACGGGCCTATTTAGTTATATTAACTTTTTTTTTATCAAAGTGGAGATACTATAATTTGGTAAACTTATTTGTCAGTAAAAAATCGCGTGGAAATCAAATTTTCTACGGGTGGTCAGCATTTAGGAAAAGGTAACAAATTCCAAAATGTAGGTGTGCATTGTAGAATTTCCTATTGATAACTTGGGTCACCAGACTATAGTAAAATATTTTGTCGGGCATTTAAGTCGGGTTCTACAGAATGTATTTTTTTTAATTTTGTTAAATTGAAGGGCAGCTTTTTTAGGTCAAATAAAATTATACCTAGTCCGTTCCTATATTTTTCCGTAAGTAACGTCAAAATGATGATGGTGAATAACATGTATATTGTTAAATACCTATTTCTGGTTGAGTTGCTGACGGTACACTCGAAACAGGCGACGATCGACTCGAATAGTGCTCAAGTGTAGAGTGCGTTAGAAGAGATTTACTGGGGGCTAGCCGAATGTACCACGAATTTCGAAAATTGTCTATTTCAGGCATCTGTTTCTGTCATTCTAAGGAATACGTCATTGGTGTGACAAAGATGCCCGAAATTCACGATTATCGAAGTTCACAGTAGGGTTAAGCGGCGCTACCGCGAAAAAACGCAATTCGTAAATTTCGAGGATTTGTCTCTCTCACTCTAATGACGCCTTCGATTGAGTGACAGAGAAAAATCCTCGAAATTTCCGAATTAGATTTTCGCGGTAGTAGGCTGGTTTACTGCGATCGAGTAACGATACGACTATCTCTGTCACTACCGCTGTAGTGTGATTGGTGTGGGTGTGACAGAGACTCGGAATTTATAGCTTATAATGTTTAAGATTCAAATTCTGTAGGTACTTTTCTTGAACAAGTTGCAATCAAGAAAAACAGGAACCAAAAATTCGATGCTGGAAGGAATTCATCCAGATGGGAAATTTTGCGTATGATAATTAATTCCTATACCTAATTAGTTTTTTTTGCTTTATTTTATTATTATTAGATAGGCCTTAGATACTGTTTTTCCTTCAGGACTGGGGAAAGTATAACATAGTAGGGAGGTTTACATAAGTAAAAATGTAATGCATTACTTCCCCATTTCAGAAAATAAAAATCATAAAAATACGGATGTGTTTAACGTAAAAAAATTAACTGAGCACTGTTTGTGTCTGTTTCGGCCGAAGTGGCAGATAATGCGGCGATTTATTCCTTCAGATCAACCGTACAAACCAAAAGTTCCTAACTCTGTTTCTATGACTAGGTACTAAATCACACTCTAAATTGGAGTCAATATTAATATTATTATCGATATTTGAACACTTCCAGAACATAACACGCCCAACAATAACGAATGTCAACTCTAATAACCAACGGACCCCTAATCTACGACCAAAGGGTGAGAATCATAAAAATAAATAACAGTTTATCTAAATTTCTAGTCTGTGCGGAAACTGAAGGCATGTAGTAGCAAACCACGCCCATATATCTCACGTGCCGATAGTTTCTGAACAAAGTCTAACCTACAATTACTGAATGACAGACGTCTAGCACTGTCTAGTAAGCTCCGCCCCCGATACTAACGCCATCTTACATTCACCGCGTGACAACTCCAAACAACAAACATTTCGAGGTTATGATCCGAATTATCAAGAAAATACACGCGATAACACTATCGCAGCTTGAAATATTATGAAAAAAACTTGTATCCTTTTACGTTTCATCGAATTATTACAGTAGACTATCTAGAAAAGCTTTTAAATAATGTAAACAACACTCGTAAAGTACAGACGTGAAATGAACAATAACACAATCGCGTTCGACGCCAAATTTGGACACACACGTCACTATCGCTGTAAATAACGATACACGGATAAAGATAAAAGGATATGTAACTTTTAAATCACTCACCGCTTTCCGTTGTTGGATATTAAAACAGGAGTTGAATAATTACGTGTTGTGACTCGGTTCATTGGTACAGATAGTGTAGACGGTCGTGCGTGTTGGAGTAGAGAGAGAGCGGGATAGGCGAAGATTGCCGAGGCGACCCGAGAAGGCCCGAGCTTAGTTAACGCCCCCGACTGTGAAACTTGACAACAGTCTGCTCGAACGCGCCAAATGTTTTCAACGCGCGCGAAACTCCAAAAATGCCGATTCGAAATCCGAATCGCGATTTCAAAAATCGAATGATAACGGTATGAACAAAGAGTGCAAGTATTTATTTTTAAATTTTAAGTTGATGAATGACTGTGAGTGGTTTGGTAAATAAATTATAAAATAAAAAGACATTGTACCTGACCGGTTCGCTGAGATTCAAATCGTCGGCCAGGTAAGTCTGACAATGGCCAGGCCACGATTCGCTTAATTAAAGATGATAAATAAAAAAAGAAACGAACATACCGACTGACCGGCCTTTTTTACATTTGTGTGGCCTTGCTATGTATTGTAATTGTGACAGAATTGTTTTTTTAATGTATAAATAACGAGAAAAAAAATATATATTTATCTAAAATATAATTAACGAATTACAAACGAAACTGATTTTCTGCAGTTAAGTTGCATCTAGTTGTAATCTAGTCGTCGAGAGATGGCGCCACAAGTCCTAAAACAAATGCTTGGAGTAACTTTGTTGTTTATTCACGTTATGCAAAATAAATACGTGGCATTGTTATAAATTTACTATCTGGAAATGTTATTTAATAATGAAATAGCTATATAAGATTTTTGTATTAACAATTTAGAAACAAACAAAGGAAACTATAAACTCATTTTAAAAATTGCCGAGTGGCCTAAGTAAGGGACGAGATTTATATAGCCTTCATATTGTTACGATTGTGTAAAATGTTTAACTACCTACTTACGTGTATTCTTATAGTATGCTACTCGATTGCAAAAATAAACGTACATAATTAAAGGCCTTTAATGAAAAAAAAAAAATGTCACAACCAGTTTTTTGTGTTACTAATTTAAGTTTGTGTAACAACTTTTGACTCTTTAAAACCCGTTTGTCATTAATATATGAGTGATAACTGATAATCGTGAAAGTTTAAATCAATATAACAACTTTTGTCATTGAAAAAGGCCAGAAAAATATTTACTTCGGTTACCGCGAGGATTACACATGAAATAAAACTATGAAAACGGATAAACTCGCGCCCGCAGACCACGAACCCTGTAAAGTGTTCGAAACGTCGGGATGAAGTTAAATTTAATTAATATATAGGTACGCGAGTTTATCCGTTTCCATAGTTTTATTTCAAAGGGCGATAAATTCAAATTTTCTATAATCGATCAATAATACGAACCTATATCTTTTAAATTTGCCCCTTTTTACTACTGCCAAAGATTGCTAGACGGAGTATAAAACATAGTTTGTATGACTAACTTTCGTAACACAATTGAAGCATCGTGACTTATTTAACTACGTACAATTTTCACGTGGTCGCAGGCAGACTCACGGGTATAACGTCATGCCCGAAACGTCAGGATATAATTGAACGTAAGTTTACGCGATTAAGACCCGATTGTCTTTAAAATATGAGTTATAATCGTTAAAGTTTAAATCAATATACGTACTTTTTTTTTTGCAAATTGACCCATGATCGTCACAAAATATATTAAAAAAATGTTCTTAGGCCAGCCGTACACACCTGTAAGTTCTTACGTAAGTTATAGGGATGGATCTATACTAAGGAATGAGAGGCGAATATCACTATCTCATTCCTTAGTATAGCTCCGTTCCTATAACTTACGTAAGCCGTACACCTATAAGTTCTTGTCATGTATATGTTCTTGTCTATTTAAAAAGTTAAATCATATTTTCCACACATATCGTTTTTTCTACCGCACATTTCTGCAGATTTAAATGATTTATCAACGCAAAACTTAATTTAAATGCGAAATCACAATCCCGAGTATGATTTATGATTGATAAGATAATGATTTCGAGGTCGAAGCCCGATCGTGATGGACTATAAATATGTTTTATGTGATCGTAAATTATTATGACATAGGTGCCTATAATATATTATAACATACATTTAATATGATAGGTGTATGAATACATCGATGATGGTTAATTTTTCAGCTGTTTATAATTTATAATATAATATACTTATGGAAATTGCCTTTTTTAATAATTGGCTGAGTAACATTTTTTGAAGACGCCACAATTAAATATTTTTATCCTGTAGCCGTGGTTTTTAAAGATCAAGGAAATTCCGCTCTTTTATTTTTATTTCCTATTATTCATTATAGTATTTTTTTAAGGGACTTTCAAACTTTAACGTTTGAACAGGGCTTAATACGTTAGTCCGAAACTAATATAATGAATTAGAATAGTATATTACGATACGACTGCGAAAAAAGTTCGAAATAAGTGGACATAAAATAAATCACGACCGAATGCTTTAAATCGAAACTAATAGTTACGAATTTCGTTTTCGCATGTGTATCGTACTTCAAAGGTATCGTACGTTTTTCAGTACATATGGCCCTCCGAATATTTCGACCTAACGTAAAATGAACCACTTCTCGCATTAGCGCGTAAAAAAGCGCCACCTGTACTTAAAAAAAAAAGTTAAATGTCAATGTCAACTGTTGTTGAAATCATTTTTTATAAACAGTGTGACATTGACAGTTGACACCATTAAAAATACGATTTTAATGTTATGGGGCATACAGCGTTCGCGGAATTGTCTTTCATGCTATGCTATTCTCTTATTTACACATTCGACGCTGCGTTCGTCAACGAGCTCGACATCGAGACAGCCTTGTCTAAAATCATAGCTGTTTTATTTGACATTAGGAATCGAGGCTGTGAGTGAGGTTGTGGGCGAGTTCGTCGCTGTTTTTTCGTTAGAGAATACGAAGTTCGTACATTAAACGTCAAACTCTCGACGCAGTGTAGTTCCAGCTCACACCGCATTCGTCGCCTAGCACTAGTGTCGTTTAAAGTACATTAGTGAATACCATTTTTAGGCTCGACGCTGCCGCAGCGCTGACACAGCGCTGACAGCAAGGCGGTTTCCTTAGTGAATAACACTGCTGTGGACATTACGAAAGTCAAATGTTCTGGGACGAACAAATTAGGTTTTGACAACATAATTCTTAAAAACCAGAAGCCACCTGTATTCGTCCAACAAGAGATAATGAGGGGTTCTTGTGCGCTTTCCTTTTTTATGTGGCGAAGGTAGACAACTGAGCTCTCAGTCCAGCTGATAGAAAGCAGGAACTGAGGCCCATGGACATAGCGATCAAAATATCGCCTATGCGCTGCCTACCGTGAGGACTTAGATGGATTGCCTCTATGCCAGTAATTACACCGGCTATCTTACCCCCAAACCGAAACAGCAGTGCAAACACTGCTATTTAGCGGCCCTTTAGTTTCATGTGTCCACAGGAAATATTTGTAACCTAACTCATATAATAATCACCAAAATAAAAATTGAAAAAAACAATTTCACCCCGATCTCTTATCACACCCCGACTTGGTGCCAACGGGACCATCTCTCTTTGTTTTGAAGTCGGTCAAAAAATATGAATTTTTATCAAAATTAGTTTACATTAAATTTTTATTTAATCTTTATTGCATTATAAAAATACCTCTCTTCTCTGATATGAGTTATTCATCCATTTGTTTTGTCATGCATAGGTAATTAGGTTTGCTTAATGCAAATTTCAGACTTATATGGTTTTTCATGAATGCCGTTGTCAGAACTGGGCATTGGCAGAATCAGTAAGCATGAGCTTTCAAATAAAAAAACGAATCATCAAATCTGTTCACCCAGGCAGATGGTCTGAGGTTACAAACATAAAAAAACATACTGTCGAATTTAGAACCTCCCTTTTTGTAATCGTTTGAAAATCGCGTTCATTCTAATCTATAATACGCTAAACCCTTTAAGAGATTCGCCCTTCTTATGTTTACATCCTGTATAGAATAGTTGACCCGCCAAGCCTAGGGTTGTCTCAACCGTCGTTTTAAAAATATAATTCCGTCAAGCAGTAATGGCGGTATTATCGCCCGCAATCTAACTTTCGTCGTTCGCTCCTCTATGCTGGTACACAATCAGTGAAGTTTTAATGAAATGCCGCCATTTTGTTTTTTTAGACGAAATGTGAGTTTATGTGGATATTTTGATAAACTTGGTTGGTATTAGTGTAGGCCTGAGTGACAAGCGTCGAGCGGGGCGTCCGGTTATTATTTTATTTTATTATTCAATTTGTTTACATCGGCATTACAGGGAACCAATACACCGAGAAAAATTACTCATATAATAACAATAATTAAAGTAACTAAAACACATTGGATTGGACAACAACACAAACACACACAAATATGAATTTACACAGTTACATTTTATTAGCGTACTTACAGTAGTCTGCCTATTGTCCGTCATCTCACAAAACCTTAAACACTCCCGACACACATCTACCCATCTCCACGCAAACAAATCACATTCAAGCACGGATGTCAAGAGAGTATTAAAGTGTGGCCTGCCTGAGTGTACGCTGTCGGAATCCTTAGTGTAAGACCTGAGTGGCGAGCGTCAAGCGGAGCGTCGAGCTTCCAAGGGATTTCAACGGCGTACACTTAGGCCACGCACATACGTTTGCATTTGTTTAACCTCGTGAGGCCCTATGTCATATATACATTACATAACATTTTGACTTTATAGATATTGTGTCAAAGTAAAAATTCGGTTGAAGTAAGTGACGTCACCAGGCCTCAGGAGGAGGTGCATGCAGACCAACAGAGCATTCGCTGTTCTATACCCCTACTCTACGAAATTCGATCGTTACACGAAACGTTCGTTGATTTCGAAGAGTGGGGGATAGAACAGCGAATGCTCTTTTGGTCTGAACGCACCTTAACATGGACGCCGCGCCCGCGCCGGTAGCCCCGATTGAGCGTCTACTTAGGCCTATGCATTTACACAAAAAATCCCATTGGGTCGAAGTGTATCCGTAAGGGCCCCACCAATAAGAAAGGCTTATGCCTGGTTCACATTATTCTAGTCCAGTAATCCAGCGGTCTCATCCATTCCAGTGCTGGACTGGAGCATATTGTTTACATTACTCCAGTCTTTTACGAATAGCTGCATTGGAAATACATCGGTGACAATGATCTAGCACTAGTTTGTAACTGGAATGGCTGTCTACATTATTCCAATGCCGCTTGATTGGGAGAGCTGGAATGAAAAGTTGACGGTCTTTCCAGTCACTGGACTGGAATGCTCACTGGAATGGGTGCATCCCAGCGCATTCCAGTGTCGGTTTACATCATTTCAGTAGCATTCCAGTACTGGATTAGATTGCTGGACTGGAGTGCTACTGGAATAATGTGAGACTTACGCCGCGGCCACGACATCGGTCTAAGGCAACCGGCTTAGCGGAAAACGTATGGTGCTCCCTCTCGTACCCATATCAGCATCCCGCTCCCACTCATGGATTCGCTCGCCGCTGGTCGCCTTAGACCAATGCACAGTGTGGAATTTTTCCTCAATTTGGCGAAAGTGTCATTAATTGTTTAATTATTTTTTTAAATCATTTTTACGTGTTTATATTAAGATAATTTTAATACACCGATATCATTTATCAAACATTAAAATTGATGACTCTTAGAGGACGGTGTCGCAAATTTTCTTACAATTAAAAAACATTTTTTTCCTCGATAATCCCTCGACGGTCGCATTTTATTTTAAAACTAACAAATACTACATAAAATGTTCTACTCGTGAAAAAAAAAATTAAATGCTAATGTTGCAGGACTAGCGAGATATGAATTTTTAAATAATTCAGTCAGGGTTCAGTTTTTTGTCCCTAAATTGACATACGTGCTCCGTTGCTGTCCGTTCTGGAAAAATATTAATTTATTAACACCTTTAGACGACTTAATCAAAATTACCATAGAAAAAATTCTAAATATTCAGCTAACGGAGCGTTCCTGGTCCCAAGCATCCCTCCCTATTCGGTATGGGGGTTTGGGGATACGAAAAATTTCATGTGTGGCTTCTCCTGCATTTTTGGCATCCGTCCACAGCACGTCTGATCTCACAGGAAAGATCCTAAGGGCTCTGCCTATTAACTGTGAGACAGCGGGTTTGGAGGACGCCAAAAATGCATTCAAAATTGCTTGCCCTTCTAAAAATTTTCCTGACAACCTAAAATCGCAAAGGAGCTGGGACAATGTGTATTGTGATCTAACATACAATTCTCTTCTAAACAGCTCTGCAGGTCCGGATCGTGCGAGACTTTTGGCGGTCGGAACCCGGGAAGCTGGTTACTGGCTGCATGCCCATCCTTCGGCTAGTACTGGTACTTTCCTGGATCCGGCCTCTCTTAGGCTCGCAACCGGCCTGAGACTCGGGGCCGCGGTATGTACCCCTCACTTATGCTGTTGTGGCACAGACGTGGACCGACTGGGACACCACAGACTAAGTTGTCAAAAAAGCGCAGGCCGTATTTCCAGACATGCGACGCTTAACGACATAATCCGCAGGTCTCTTGCCACGATCAACGTACCTGCTCTTCTTGAGCCTACTGGTATTATTAGGGATGATGGTAAGAGACCTGATGGTGTGTCTTTGGTTCCTTGGAGCTTGGGACGGATGTTGGTATGGGATGCTACTTGCGTAGATACCCTGGCACCGTCCCATCTTCAACGAACTACGTTTAAGGCAGCCGCTGCGGCTGAAAATGCCGAATTTTTAAAACGTAATAAATATAAGGGCCTCGGCAAAGAGTACGATTTTGCTTCGTTTGGCGTAGAAACTTTAGGTTCTTGGGGCCCCAGCGCACGCAAATTGTTTGCTGAGATCGCGAAACGTCTGGTTGATGTAACTAAAGACCGAAGAGCTGGCGACTTCCTCGCACAACGCATCAGTATTGCGATACAGCGAGGAAATGCCGCCAGCATCCTCGGTACAATGCCACAAGGGCCAATCTTAGATATAGGTTAGGTTAAGTAGATTAGTTAGATTTAATCTATGTACATAAATTGTAGTTTTGAAAATAAATATATTAAGTCAGGGTTGTCACTTTTCAAGTGTACAAGAATACAAGTGTACCTTTCTTGGCTAACCCCCCCCCCCCCCCGTGCAGTCTCACGTGTATTTTTCTCATTCAACTAAATTTTAAGAATTCTTTTAATTTCGCGAAATTCCGTCATGAATGTCAATTACAATATGTACCTATTAAACGTGAGTGTAATGTGATTCCTAGTAGGTACTATATGTGCTACTTGAAGGACAGGTAGAAAATAACTTGTAATACGTTAAAAATCTTAAATTTTATTTATTAACTATTCGTCGGTCCAGGGATTATCCTGGTTAGTTACAATCGCCACAACAGGTCACACTTTTATCAGCATGCATGTAGCGGGCGAAACTTCTTCGACATCATCTTCATCTTGCCACTCGGCGTCATCGTTTTCCCGGATCACGCAAAGGACCTCCTTTTGGGATCTAGGATTCGCGTTGGTCGAACTACTTCTACATTCAGCCTACTATGCTATAACACGCCTTAAACATACGTTGTCGGAGCAGGGCCTGCTGACAGCATACTTCGCATACTTTCATGCACACCTAGTCAGAGGAATCGACCTTTGGGGCCTGGCAGCTGATAGAGACCGTCCATTTATCTTACAAAAAAAAGTGATTCGACTGATATGTCGAGTCCCCCAGGACGAACCCGCCCGACAACTATTTGTGAGACTAGGGATCATGACAGTTCCTTCCCTCTTTATTTTCGAAGTAGGTAAATATGTGAGAAGGAACCTCGACGAGTTCCCAATGGCTAATACCTTCTCCGCGAGAAGAAAACCGGCATTGATGGTCCCGACACATCGATTGCAGAAAGTAGGTAACTCCCTTAGAGTAATAGGCGCAAAGATCTATAACAAAATTCCTGAAACCATTAGAAATTTAAGTACAGAGCGCCGCTTCACACATCAGCTCAAAACATTCTGCACCGCGAAGGCTTACTACTCTGTAAGAGAGTTTCAGGGCGAGTGAGTGAATATGTCGTAGGTTTAAGTGCCAACTGACATTCTAATTGAATCAAACCTGACATTGTAATTTTCATATTTTAATTTAATGTATTCATTTTATTTGTGATCAACAATGTAATTCTATATTATTTCTAATTTTATAATAATTTACATTCAATAAATGTTATTGAACTAGTATGATAGTAGTACCTAATGTCATGACATAAATTGTTTATAAAGATTTACCTAGTGTACCCATGTATAAGCTGACAATGTATAATTAGTACAAATAAACGATCTATCTATCTATCTATCTACCCCTAGAGCCTCTTGTGCACGGCTCTGTGCAATTGCACTTTTTTTGCGCAGAAATACATGCCACAGTCCGCGCACAGTCTCCCAGTACTGGCCTTTGGTCCTTGGGGCTTGGACAATACATGTCAAATGGCAGGTTTCTAAAGCCCTGAAGAGTCGGTGTAATGACTGGCGGAGCAGAAATAGAGCATAGCTCTTACCATCATGCTTTGCTGCAGGCTTTCGATAGTTTTTCATCCCACTCAATATTTTTTCTTAGTTTGTTCATCGTCGAAAACTACACGTGAAGTCTCCTTGTAAACCTATCGTGATCTTTCGTGATTTTTTCTTGAACCCCCTCTTCCCCTATAGGACCTCTTGTGAGAAGCACAAGCCCTTATTTATTTTATTTATATTTGAAATACTGTAGGCTATTTGAAGGGTCCACGGAAAAAACATGTCCAGTGCTTAAAAAAATCAGGGCAAATTCACACCTTATTCTATCAAATGTAAGGTGGTTTTTCCTTCTGTAATTTGAATTGACTAGACATGTTCTTTCCGGGGACCCTTCATTTATTTATTCTCTGGTAGCTATGAAGATGAGTCCGCTTATTGGTCGTTGGTCATAGGCATAGTACTTAGGTACCATTTAATTAGACTTTCCTGTTTCAGTCGTAATAAGTATTTGACCATTCGGTTGCGTCTATCGTAATGAGTTGAGATGCATTAGTTAAGTTTTACGTTGTTTTAAGTTTTAAGTTGTTAGACCAAATTCAGACACCACTAATGACGGAAATACTGCTCAGACAGCATTTTCAGAAAAAAAATCGTAAGATTTATGCCGGAATACTCAGTATAGAGCAGTGGCTTGTCGACGATTTTCACACCATTTTAGTAGCAGCTATGTTGCTAACGCTTTCCGTGTATTTTGTACATCTGTGGCTGAAAACCGTGTAATGGCATATTACTGGTATATTTTATGTGAGTCACAATGCACAAAATTGTAATGCACGGTTGGAAACTCATTGAGATGAATCCTTTGCCAGTAGCAA
>JALPQI010017115.1:0-21552 GCA_025490895.1 Thaumatotibia leucotreta
TCGTAAAAGTTGACTACGGGATTGAAGTATCACTGACCATGCGTTTTATTGAAAATTACCTAGATATATTGATAGGCAGCAGCGTCATCATAGTGGACAAGCTACTGCGATCGCCAACCCGCTTGCCTATAGTGGCGATTATGACGTCAAGTTTCAACGCTATTATGTCCTGTAATAGAAGTAGTACCTATAGGTACATGAAATCTGAAAGAGTGTGCTTTAGAGTGGTCGTTTTTGAGACCAGTGACATATAAAGAAAATAAAACAGTATTGCTCCTTGAGTCACTATTAATTTCAATCCAACCGTAACACTATAAAACCATATCTAAAATATAATAGCAATAAATCGCCGTAAAAACCTTTAAAAATCGAAAAACGTCGAAAGGTCCGACGGCACAATACGTAGCCAGTGACGTTTCAATGGGTCTAGTCTTTAAATTTGTATGGCGACCGGAGGCGCAAGCGCCATTTTGTCAATACTGTCCGCGACTGTACTGTTTAATCAGTTTCGCATTCAACTGTACCGCCGTTGACGAGTAATTGCTGCCAATTGAAATGTTATTTACTTATCTTTTGCTTTTTTGTATTGATTGGGATTTATTTTTGTTCGTTTGAGTCTAGTGGCTTTCTTAGTTGCCATTTAAGAATTATTCACTTGACACTTAAAACAATACGATCTATTTGGGGCCCATTTCTCGAAAGCTTGTAACTTGTAATACAAGCGGAAGTCCTTATCTAATTAATAGTGTCAAAAAGAGACTTTCACTTGTATTACAAGTTACAAGCTTTTGAGAAATGGGCCTCTGGACGATTTAATTTGCTGTCTTTAATAAAACTTTTGTAATTTGGATATTTTTATGTTATTTTACTTATTTCTCAGAATTCCAGCTGTCAGTTCCACGGATAAACAATTGTTATTTAGATTACTTCTTCTATTGCGTTACATATGACGAAAGTGAGACGAAAATAGTTAAAAATAATATATGGAATATTTTGGAAAAATATATGAGAGCATTTTAAAAATAATATTCAAATATTAAAATTTAAATTAAGTACACAAACAAAATACCCATTTCATATGTAATGGTGGGAAAATATCCTCATATTTAAAGCGGAATTGCTAATATCAATTTAGTAATACTTGAAACATTACTGAGATACGTATCATAATTATGATACAATATGTTTTCACTTTATATGTCGTATTTGTTAAAAGATTCAGTTTAATTTTCTCATAGGGTAAAAGCACCAGTAGTCAGCCTTATAACGCCTTTTTAAAATGTGAACGGTCGGTATTTATTCAGGGTAAGTCGGATAAATGAACGGATCACATCGTTACATCAACTGTTTCTTATAGTTTTAAAACGAAATAAGAAAAAACATAACATGAATCCTTAAAGTACCGATAATTTAGTTTAAACAAAAAATGGCACTTTTTCCCAGTACTCAGCCGCCAAAATCCAGTAATCAGCCTTTTCGTGCCCAGTACTCAGCCTTCGTATATTATTATCATAATGAGATCAAAATCAGCAATATCTATATGAAAATCAAAGATATCAAATATAATTCTTATTCCTAATACTTAACTCTTTTAAATCGAAGACTTACGGCATGAAACCCGTTGGTCATAACGTAACAAAAAATATTTTTCAAGCTTACAGTATATACACCGTGATCTCTAATGATCCGAAAGATTTTAACCACGCATTTTTGATGTAAAAACAAACAAAAAATATTACATGATTTTTGTAATTTTTGGCGAAAAAAAAAATTTTTTTTTAATTTTTGTATGTATTTTAACATAAAAAGTAAATTTATTTCTCACTTTTTGACATCTATTAATAAAATTAGTGAGACTATTCTCCATAATGGCAACAACGCTGTTAAAAAGACCTTTTGTACTGAGTAATAATTAGAAAATATGTTTTTTTTTAATTGGTAATAACTCTGAAACTAGGCGATATCCAGAAAAGTTTATGCGACATTATAGTTTCTAAATATGGTCAGGAATACACTGTTAAAATCTTTCGGGTTCACTGTGTATGTATATTATCTTCTTATTTCTATTAGTATTAATTATAATAAATATAAAAATATTCAAAACTTAAATATAAAAATATCAGCCAAACCTACATAGATCTACTGTTCATTTGTATAGCCGGTCGTATGTAACAGGTCCATTATTTTTCGATAATTTAGTGTTTTTTTTTATATATTACTAGTCCTCAAAGCTGGCTGGTTTAATGAGAGTAAAGTAATTTTTTGGACACAGTATCTATGTTTGTACTTGAGGAGGCTGCTGGCATCGCAATAAACGCAATGTATTTTGTTTTAATGAAAAAATGTCTGTGACTATGACTATGACATTCTCCTTGCTGGGGATTTAAACAGGTTCATTACATTAGAAAGAATCGTTACTTTTCAGCTTTTATCACACATTCTTTTATCTGTTTTTGATCGGGTTATATCCGTTAAAACTGCATCATTTTCTGTCAAACCTGATGAATGAATTGAAAAATCTATTTTCTTGTGCCCTTTTTATTGATTTTATTGGCGTCATTCTGGGTTTGTTTTGTTTTGTGTTTAGTTTTTTGTTTGGTTACAGTTTCTTTGTAGCGTCGTTGGGTTGAAAGATATTTCTGTTTTTTTCCTAAGACAACATTTTTTTTTTCTTTTTATCTTCTTCTTTTTCTTTTTGAATCCTTGAATTGAATAGGTGCTACATCATCTAGTCTATTAGATGATGTAGCACCTATTCAATTCATGACTCTAGGGGCGCTAGATTTTTTTATCTTAAGTATTACGTTTTCTTGTACCTAAACGTACCTATACGTAGTTACATAAAATACATACCTAAATGTACCAGGTAGAAAGAAAATAAGTAAATAATTATCGATATATTCCTTAATATTATATCGGTGGCTGAGTACTAGATCCGCGAAATCCAGTGGTCAGCCGTGATAAAAAATAAAATCAAATGGGGCCGACTACTGGGTTTTATATCAAATTGAATAGGGCATGCCTAACTAAAATTGAAAATTTAAATTTAACGGTCGTAACAGTATATAACATTAACAAATAAAATATTAAATGAAGAACCCAAAGGTCAGCCCCCGGTGGCTGAGCACTAGATACTTTGTTGAAAACTAGGTATCCAATAATCAGCCCCCTCAATTTATTAGTTAGATCATGATATTTCCACACAAATACGGAGTAATCGAATAGATAAACTAATAAATAACCGAAACATTTACAGAAATCAATAACTTTTAACATCAATATATAGTTTTCTTCCCTTTTAAGTGAACACCACGTGCAGTCAAAAATATGGCGGACATGACACTACCGCTCTCGTCGACGAACACCACCTGTAAGAACGAATTTATTGCTTTCCCCGATCCCTCACTGCACTTTGCCGCGCTACGTATCAACAAATTGGGAATCAGAGCTTTTATTTGAGTACCCGCGAATTGTTTATTCGAATAACCGTCCAATTCCCGACCAAAAAACGACTGAAAAGGCCGACTACTGGTTCCTGGCTGGCCACTGGAGCCGTTACCCTACGTGCAGTCACCATCAGATATATCGTGGCGTCCAGAGCGTTCGATAATATCTAAACACGCCGTTATTGCCATAACGATAGAAGCGTGTTCAGATATTTTTGAGCGCCCCGGACGATACGATATGTCTGATGTTGAATCTACCTAAACCAAAAGTTCTAGTACAATCCAGCTACAAACATCGAAATTCGTACAGTAACACATTTCATCAGTTATCACCTCAATCCTAGAAATAATTAATTCAAAAATGAAAAGCAAGACCAAGCAAAAACCGCTTCCAATTAAAATAGAAAATAATATCAAGAGCACCATAACGAACGTAACCATTAAAATAAGAGGCATTAATGAACGCTTAAATTAAAGAAGAAAAATCCACTGCCGATGCATACGAAAACCACGCAAAAGAAAAATAGCTTATGTCCATAAGAAAACTGTGTCATTTAAAAATATCATAACTCTGTATAAAATAAATCAACATACGACGTTGTTGTACTACGACGAAAAGATTGGTAGGTACTAGCGACCAATCAAAATTCTCCGTCAATTAAGAGGAGATCGCAAAAGGAAAATTGAAGGAAACCCGAGGGGAGCTAGGGACGGCCATTTGCATATCGATAATGTAATGATGTGGCTGACGACGCGTCGATTTTATCGATATGAGAGTATTATGATTACTAAAATATAATCGTATTAATAATTTGGCGAAAACAAATTGATCTACTCTGAAATAGGGGTTAAGAAATATTTTAGGAGTAGGTTAATGGTTTGTGGTACAAGTAAATTTGATCATCTACTACTACATAAAATACATTTTATAAATAGCAGAAAACTGGTTTAACTTTGTAAGTATGCTAAAATCTGTTATAGAATTAGAAAAATCTGCTAAGTGAAGTGATTGCGCACCAAGCGTAATTGTGCCAATTAATATTCATAGCAAATATTAGAAATTGCAAAAATATATTGGAAAACTACCGATAACACATTATCAAAACATACATCAAAAATCTAATACATATATCTAACTAAAGACCGAAGAGATGGCGACTTCCTCCCACAACGTATAAGTATTGCGATACAGCGAAGAAATGCCGCCAAGAAAATGCTCTGTACAATGCCATAAAGGCCAATCTTAGATAAGGTACATTTAATTTAAATACAAATGGTATAGTTTTGAAAAACAAAACAGAAAATAAAAAAATTGGATGAACAATGGATTTTGGATTTGTTTTAAAAGAAGCTGTTCACTAATTTTTTTATCAGCTCTTTCCAGTGCTGGCTGAATTATTAGTCATAGTCATAGTAGTCATAGTATCTTTATTCATAAACAATACAAGATTGTGTGATTAAATTTTCAATCTTCATAATTCATATTGTATATCCTCGATATCAACAATCATCGACATAATCAATCCCTAGCGCTAGATATGATTCTATGGAAATACAGTTTGTCCGCCCCGCATTGTAGCGCGTAAATGGATTTTATCACTATATAAATATCCCCCTATTTTACGTGAGGGGGAGGCTCGAACCCGTTATAGAATGCTGGTCGTTTGAGCCTCGCTCGCTTTTAACGCGTTTGTTAAAATGTATCTGGTTACTTTTGGTAAGCTACTCAAATTCTGCTGTTTCGAGGACGTTTTAGCACTTAGGGTTTGGTTTGTTATTGTCTTTGTACTTGTAGGTTTTTTTTTGGTATAAGTAGGTAGTTTCACGAGAGTTGAGGCCACGCACCCCACAAGTGTTTTTTTTTCGTCATCATCATCATCATCATCATATCAGCCGAAAGACGTCCACTGCTGAACATAGGCCTCCCCCAAAGATTGCCACAATGACCGGTCCTGCGCCACCCGCATCCAGCGGACTCCTGCGACCTTCACCAGGTCATCGGTCCACCTTGTGGGGGGCCTACCCACGCTACGCCTTCCGGTACGTGGCCGCCACTCAAGAACCTTCCCGCCCCAACGGCCATCGGTTCTACGCGCAATGTGCCCCGCCCACTGCCACTTCAGTTTAGCGATTCGGAGAGCTATTTCGGTTACTTTGGTTCTGCTGCGGATGGTCTCATTTTTAATCCGATCACGCAGAGAGACTCCTAGCATAGCCCTCTCCATTGCCCTTTGGGTGACTTTGAGCCTTCTTATGAGACCCATTGTAAGCGGCCACGTTTCAGTACCGTATGTCATCACTGGCAACACACACTGATTAAAGACTTTCGTCTTCAAACACTGCGGAATATTGGACGAAAATATGTGTCGTAGCTTCCCGAACGCTGCCCAACCGAACAACAACTTTGTTTTTTTTCGTACTGACAACTAATCTGATAGCAAATGTAAAATTGAGAAAAAAGTTTGTTCAACGGATTTGTTTCTAATTTTTTAACTGATTCTTTCATTCACTATATTTGTTGCTATTAGTACTTTATTTAGATGTGTGTGTTATGATTCACCTCAACTTTGGTGAAATTACCTATAATTGATAGCTTTTTTTAGGTACCTACTTCCTACTATGTTCCTGATGTTTATATTGTTAATGGATAATTTTACCAATAATTTCTAGCTTTCTCTGCCTTTTTTATTATAGCCATTATTCAATTCAACTCGTGTCCAAGTTTTATTCACCTATGAAAATACTTTGCTGCCTCAATTTTTCACCAATGAATTAACATTTCACGATATGGGCCATAACCGGTGAATAGCCGATCGGACCTCTAAAGGGTCCCACGGCGAAATTACGCGACAAAATGTCTTGCGCCTCATTTGTTGACCCTTCCGGCATCAATAATCAAGATGTCTTTACAGCTTCCGGGATAGGGCGTTTGTGAGTTGCTGACGACTATGCGACTGAACAAATAATCATAATGCGATTTTTAGTCGCTACTGCGATTTTTTAGTCGCAATGCGATTTTTTAGTCGCAATGCGTTTTTTAAACGCAATGATATTTTAATAAAAGAAATAATATTTACTTGCCTTTTCATAAACATCTCAGTCATTATTGTCGTTATGTGAACTCAGTTTTTTTTGTAAAATACGTATTAATGTACAGTCAACCAATTCTTGATATGAAACCTCTACCGTAAAGCGCTGTACATTTGAAATACACGCGACACAACTTACGTTAAACTACGTAAAATAATTAGAATGATACAATCGTATGCTTTATGTACCGTAAAACTACCCAACTATATAATAGACCAAAAGCTCCCAACTATCGTCAAAACCTAAGTAAAATATCTTCGATTTAGTGTAGTTCTTATAATATTGACGCACTTGTTACACAAAGTCATTAATAATAAAAAAACATAGATAAAACCAAAACAAAAGATTTATATTAATGTTTGGTTACGAGTTGAACTTGTGGACCATAGTTGTAGTACTGGACTATTAGTTGTATGGTTTAACGGTACTTGTAGATTGAATAAAAGTTGCAAATGTCCAGTGTCGGCTTTTCACCGGATACTACAAGTTCCATATCCGTAAACACATCCCAAAAATAATTGACAGCTAGATAATTGATTCTCGTTACAATGCCACAAAGTCCTTATAAATAATATTAATAAATTATGATTATGGAATATTCTTACATAAATCGATTTAGTCCCATTGTAAGCACAATTTAGGCTTGTGTTATGCAATAAGTGACGATATAACTATTGACATTAGTATTTACACACGTAAATAGGTACATAAAAAATAACCATTACCGAGGCACGAATAATCGAATATTGTAATAAAAAAGATGCCCACATCACGATTTGAACCCTGTACCTTCAACACTACTGAGCCACGCAAGCCGTATTTTAGATAGCTTCGTAATTTTTTGTGTTATCAATACCTTCAAAAACCTTATCAAAGTTGAGAGACCTCATAAAACTGCATCTGACCTTCCACAGCGTAAAGAAGTCAGCTGTGGGTATGTAAATGAGAGACACGCTTTATTCAAATTCGCTGTCTCGAACTCCAAGGTCCTTGGCACGTTTAGGAGTCCGACCTTAGGTTTGGCTTTCTAATTTGGGGTCTAGTATTTTTGTTTTTTGAGCCAAACAACGGGAAAGGCAGGTAAGCAAATGTTGTATTTTGGCAATATTTTATTATTTAAAAAAAACAGTCAACGTCAATGTCACTCGAGTCATTAATTCAGTTTTATTTCTTTATCATTGTTTTTGTGGCGGACGGAAGTATTCCATAAAACTGCATAAATGTCATCTCACTCATAAAAAAATATGTTTAACAAATAATAGGAAATAAAAATAAAAGAGCCGCATTTTCTTGAACCTTAAGACGACGGCTATAAAGGAAAAATATAATATTCATTCATATTTTAAAGACAAACGGGTCTTAATCGCGTAAACTTACGTTTAATTATATCCTGACGTTTCGGGCATGACACCCGTGGTCGCAGGCAGACGCAGGGAGGTAATTAAACGTAAGTTTACGCGATTAAGACCCGTGTGTCTTTAAAATATGAGTGATAATTGTGAAAGTTCAAATCAATGTATAATATTCATACCTTCAAAAAACTTTACACAGCCAATTATTATTGAGCACCCGATATTTACTCCGTTTCAGTTACTCCGTGAATATTTGCAACAGTTCCGAAATATCGGGTGCTCAATATTGCAATTTACATGGTGAATATCCAGTTCTAAATAAGTCATAGGTACTTACTAATAATGTAAATGACCATGTTAGCTTAAAATCTTTATTATTTTAACATATACTGGCAACCCATGTGTTCCCGCTTTCACATAGGCTGAAGCACTGGCTGATTTATACTTTTAAAAAATTAATAAAAAAAAAACAATAGAAAAGCGACACGCGGCGTGCTATTGTAGAAATAGAAAATGCAATAATAAATAATTTGAGTATGAACGTATTATTTTATGCTTGTTCTCGTTCGTTCTTTCCAGGCATCAATCATCATTATAAGTTTGGAAGGATTCAAATCGTAAGTTGAATATTTCATTGGCTAAAACTGACTTACTGTATGTGTTGAACATAAAGAGGTTAAAATCTACTTCTTAAATACCGGAAAATATTAATTTAGTAAAAAAACTCCTCAGTATAAATCAGCGCGTAATCCGAATAAGGGTAGGAATGTACCTTTGTGTCTATTTGTTTAAATTTTGCCTTTATTTTCTACCGACTTCAAAAAAAGGAGGAGGTTCTCAGTGTGTTTTCTATTGAAAAGTTGGTTAGAATTTGTTGTTATAGTTTATCTCCGATATCATTATTGGTGATTAGTAAGTTAGAAAAACTGAGAATTGTCTTTCCCGAAAGATTCGGCATCTATGTATACATTTACAAGTGCTTTTATTAATCAACGCCTAGCATTAGCATAAAATTTGAAGTCGACTATCATAAGAAAGGATTTATAATATATCTTCTTTCAGTATCTAAAAGCAAGGAATATCATGTTGATATGAAGGCTTCATGTCTAAAACCCATCTTTACACTATCTGGAAACGTTTAGTGTTGATATCTGCGTGACCTAGCCTTACGAATATAGACTGCATCACTGCAGTACCAACAAACTCCTACTGAAACGGAATATCGATTACTTTCGCTACTATAATGTAATCCCCCGCCCACAATTCCTTTTTTTAGCGCAGGATAATAATATAGTCGGCTCTGTCGCTCCCATGCGTTCCTTATGCGGCGGGGTCCCTCAGGCCGCCCTCGGTCCTCCCGTTCCCTCTCACCAGCCGTATGTAAATGATCGTCTCCTCGCCTCTGTGTGTAACTGTGTACACACACACACTCATTCGAGGTTTACTGCCCTGACAGGTTTTGTCCTATTTTAAACTATTTGATTCGTTGTCAGCGCGAATTTCTGTAAAGCTCTGTCAAAATGTAAAGTTTTTAGCTAAATAATTTAGCTGACATGCGATAAAGATAACAAAGGGCTTGTTTAAGCGAAACGATTTTCCAAAGGCTTCTATCTATAAAACATCAAGGGATTTTCAATCTTGTTGTTATTAGCTTGCAGTTTTATATTGTTTGTCGTGACGTTTCCGTGGGCTCGTCTGTGACGTCACGCGTACGTCGAAAATGACACTTTTACGAGCAATAATTTACATTATTTCGGTGTAAAGCTTCGCGTGCCGACTCTGCGATTGATTTTCCGTCCCTATTCTGGCTCAAATCGAATCACTTGTACACGGTGTAATGGTGGTTTTGCGTGTTTGTGTCTTTTTCGTGTTTATTTTGACCATTCTGGAGGTATCGCTATACATTGGCTATCAGATATATCGGAGCTGCTATGGTGCTCAAAAATGTCTAAACACGACAATAGAGGCCTGGGTGCTTAGACAAGTTGCCAATCCCTAACGCTTAATCGTCAATCGTAAACGAAAGGCAGCTAACTGTCTTTGCCGCACTAACATGCAATAGGGACAGAGAGGGAGAACTACGATACGCTACTAAGCGTTAGCGATTGGCAACCTGGCTAAGCATCCTGATCAGATATTTATGAGCACCTTGGCCGCTTGTTTATATCTAATAGTGACTATATAAGACTTACAGCCTTTGTTTTGGTTGGAAATAGCTTCTACACGAACCTTTATATAGTCGATATCATGTGAACGTCTCATGCTATCATACTTAATATGGTAGCTACATTTTTGTATAGATACGCTGCCTTGTGACGGCAGTAATAATATATTTGTCACCACCCAAATCTTGCAACAAATGCTAAGGATACTTTATAAAAACCATACCCATATAACAAGCCTTTGAGCTTACCGTGGGACTAGATCGATTTGTGTAAGATGTCCCAAGATATACGAGTATATTTATATATAGACTTGCTTGCTTATCTTTATACGACACGAAATGCTTGTTTACCACCTGTAGTAGTACAGAAAAATGCCATACAAACCTTTGAAACTTTGCTGTTTTTGTCAGTTGTATTGTACCTAACAAAAGTTTCCCGTTGAATATTTATTTATTTAAATTTATGCCTTAGGGCGGTGAACTTGTTAGGTATGAACTGACCTAACCCAAACCTTCTGTTTAGTTTAGACCTGCTATAGCGCTTGTGGTCCAGCGGTAAAACGCACGCTACGCAGCGGTCGTGGGTTCAATCCGCGGCCCGTACCAATGAAATTTTCAAAAAACTTATGTACCAAATATCATTTTGCCATTCACAAGTGCTTTACGGTGAAGGAAAACATCGTGAGGAACCTGCATACATCTGCGAATAAATTCAAGGGTATATGTGAAGTCCTAGTACTAGGCCAGCTTTGGGACCACGCAAAATAGGCACGTTTGATGTCGAGTTGCAGAAAAAATGGTCAGAATATAACAACAACAATATCTTATACAATGAAATTATGCTGGTCGTAGGATCTCGTGCAGTATCCGCACGGATAGCTACCACCGTCTTACCCGTTAACCTGCCGCTAACTAGCATTGTTTGCACTGCTGTGTTTCGGATTGGGGGTAAGATAGCCGGTGTAACTACTGGCATAGATAGAGGCAAACCATCTAAGTCCTCAGGGTAGGCAGCGTATAGGCGATTTTCTGATCACTATGTCCATGGACCTCAGTTCCTGCTTTCCATCAGGTGGGTGTGAGCTCATTTGTCTACCTTCGTCACATAAAAAAAAACACTGCAAAAATATCTGATAACTTAGTTACCTACCTACGGAGCAACGCGCATGTTACTAACTTTTGCCGCAGATTTACCAACTTTTTTATACCAAGACGCCAAGATGCCATAGGTACTGCAATTGTATGCGATACATAAGTAACAAATGTATGAGAATGAGAGATTCAAACGAAAGGTCACGTGACCATTTCCATACATTATTCCGGTCACGTGACTTAATTATCGCTTATCGTAGACGATAGCAGAATGGCATCTTGGCTAAGCCCGCTGATAGTGATAAGCACCTTCCATAGCCTATGGACGCCTGCTGGTACAGGGTGCTCACATGTTTTCAGGTTTCGTTGCCGATTCTTAAAAAACCTACAAACTCATTTTTGAAGGAATAACATATTATTCTAAAGCAGCGTTAGCGTTGGAAATGTTGGAAAAATCAAATGTTTTTTTCGAGAATGTATGAAATTTAGTTTTTTTTCGATTTTTTTTCGGGTTTTTACAGAAATGAATGAATGTCACTGTCACTCTTTCCCATCTATTTCAATTGACTTTTCCTCGATGACATCGCGTTATCCCGATTTTAGTGAAAATTAGACCTAATTCAGAGTTGAAAATTAATGTGGAAAGTTTCATAATCAATGAATAAAACAAATTAAAAATTTAATAAACCGACTTCAACCGGTTTCTCCAAGATTCCCGATTTGTTTCCATCTTTGGTTTCCTCAAACCCTACTTTCTGAATGCAAATTCTTGTAAATGAATGAAAATTACCAAAAGCGCCATACATGTACCTATAACAATTGAAGAGATCCCTCGATTTCTTCAAGATTCCATCATCAGACCGCAACTTGGTGCCAACGGGACCATCTCGGGGTAATACACGAACGATCACAAAAAAAAAATTAAATTCGGTTCACTATTCTCAAGCAAACAGGCTTTCAAAAGAATGCTTTATAAACATCTTCTAGAACAGATATAGAATTAGTTGGTAACCCCAAACGCACGTGCAATATATTGTGTATATATGTATGTATATATGTATGTATATATTGTATTTAGATATTGTAGTTATATGTTGTAGTTATTTATTCTAGTATTAGTATCCAAATTGTATGTTCATTTTATTAGTTTCAATGCACCCACTTTGTTTTTCTCCGTTTGGCCCTATGGTTGACTGGTAGAGAATGCCTTAAGGCATTAAGTCCGCCAATTGTATATTTTTTATGTGCAATAAAGTTTAAAATAAATAAATAATAAATATTCTCGGAGATATCGGGTAACATACATACAACAAAAAAAAAAACAGTCGAATTGAGAACCTCCTCCTTTTTTGAAAAATCCGGAAAAGCACGAGCTGTTTGGAAAGAAACGGGATCAAATCAAAAATTTTTCAACGTATACACTGTACACAACACCTAAAGCCACATTCACACTAGCCACGATAGCGCGTGCCCAATTAAGATCTTCATTAGGCGCCCGTGCGCGCGCGACGGTCTACACTGAATCTGCGCAGGTCGTAAACGGCATATGTGCTATATACATAGTGAAGATTTTGGCAGGTTTTGATACTTTGAATTCAATAATAATCATATATAAACCAATTCTCAGTAGAAAAAATAATGTAAGCAGACCTAAAAATTTGCATGATTTTATCATACTCACGCATCTTTATTTTATCACCACCTTGAGTTTAACAATCACATATATTTTTTTACACATATTTTTTGGTGTACTTTTTAGGTTCTAGTGCGAGAAGTGGGTCATTTTACGTCAGGTCCAAAACTTCGGAGGGCCATCTGTACTAAAAAACGTCGTACGAGACACGTGCAAAAACGAAATTCGTAACTCGTGTCGATTTAAAACACTCCCTATCGGTCGTGTTTTAAAACATCGCCACTCGTTTCGAATTTCATGTTTTTCGCACTTGTGTCGTAATGTACTATTTAAGAATTATGAGACCGTGAAACTCAAACAGATTAAAATAATAATATTATTGAACCAGGGTATTCACGTATTTAAGTCGATGATTGCTCGACATGTTTCGACCCATTAAGAGGGTCCTCGACCGGAGCACCCTCGGTCAAAGCCCTTAAACATCGACTTAAACACGTGAGTAACCCGAACAGATGTGATGATAAAAATGTTACAAACGCGTATGAAATTAAGTTTTTTTTAATTTCACGCTAATTGAGTGTTCCTAAAAGTGTAAAAGCTCTTATAGCCCGAAAGTGGTGGATGAGTTTTTGGTTATACATAGATGACTATGAGTCCATGAACTTAAACACAGACAGCCAGATTTTGAATTTAATTAAATTAACAGAAGCCAATAAGTTGTGGAACTTCGGAACGTGTCAGCGAAGACAATCCAGTCTTAGTTATGCATACTTGTTATATACAGCTGTGTGGGGTCGGGACAGTCAGTTACAGTTATCTGAAGAAAAATATCATTGTGAATGAGTACCTGTAGGTATAGTTTTATGATGATATGGTAATCATCAGAAGGGGGAAACCCAAAAAGACATCCCATCATCAGCCTATGATAGTCCACTGCTGGATGTAGGCCTCTCCTATTAACTATGCATATAGACGCATTAGGAGGTAAATGCCCATAATCGCCACGCTGGGCAAGCGGATTGGCAATCGCAGTAATGTGTGTCATCTATGATGACGCTGCCCATCATCAATCGTTATCAAAAAAAAAAATGGTCAGTGACACTTCAATCCCTTAGTCGATTCTTACGACAACCGCAAGAGCTGGGGTGGTGACAAATGTATTCTTACTGCCGTCACCACACGGCCAAAAGACATGGCTGGACTCAATCAAGAAAGACCTAAAGTACTGCAATGTTTCTGAAGACGACACGTCAGACATTGCAAAGTTGAAAGAGAAGACGAGGAAGGCAGACCCCACCATCAGATGGGAATAATAATTGCCAAGGAGAGAGAGAGAGAGAGAGAGAGAGAGAGAGAGAGAGAGGGAGAGAGAGAGAGAGAGCGAGAGAGAGAGAGAGCATCAGCATATTACAGACCACGTTTTTTATGGAAAAGGAAGCAAGCGAGCAGATACGTCTGATGGTAAACGATCACCGTCGCCTATGGACACCCGCAACACCCATGGTATTACAAGTGCGTTGTCGACCTTTAAGATGAATACGCTCTTTTCTTGAAGGTTTATAGGCCTCTCCTATTAGATGCTCTTCTTAGGAGGCCCATAATCACTACGCTGGGCAAGCGAGTTGGCATGAATGTGTCCATTACGATGACACTTTACTGCGATCGTCAACGATCGCTCGTCATCGATAAATGGTCACTATGGTCAGTGACACTTAAATCCGACTCTTGCGACACCCACGTGAAGAGTTGAGGTGACAAATGTATTCACATGGCCGTCACCATACGGTGAAATGTAGAGATAATTTGTGAGTAATATAGACGTAAGTTTACCGTGTAGTAACGGCAGTAAGAATACATTTATCACCACCCCAACTCTTCCCGCGGGTGTCGTAAGAGCCGACTAAGGGATTGAAGTGTCGGTGACCATTCTTGATAGATGATGAAGGGCAGCAGCGTCATCATAGTGGACACATTACTGCGATCGTCAATCCGCTTGCCCAGCGTGGTGATTATGGTCATTGACCTCCTAATGCATCTGTACGCATATATCGTCCATTAAATACAAAAGCGACACAAGTCAAAAATTTACTTTTTACAGGGGAGCTATTTAAAGATTTTGTATTCGTTTTTTGTCCACAATTTTTTTTTTACGGCATTAATATTATATGTGTTATATATCAATTGGTAGGCATTTTAACCCTCTTTTGATTTGTTTGGTTATTAGAAAGTAATATGTGCTGTACAAACTTTTATGAGCGTATACGTCCGTTTTGCATAAAAAAATAACATGAACTTTGATATTATTTTTTCAATCAAAGACCACAACTACAAAAAAATAAGCATTTATTTCATTTAAAGCATACATAAAATCATATCTTAAAGATAGAAATACTGTTTTTTAACAAAACTGAACCAGGCAATACTTTTCCTTACTACTTGTTTATTTACTTATTGTCAGAACATGTTTATTGGTACCGTAAACTGGGGTTACTTTGATTAATTTTGAACTTTGGTTGCATATTTTGATAAATTTAACGGACGTTCTAATTTAAAATTAAGATATAATCATCGGTTTTCTTCAAGAATCAACCTGCTATATCAAAAAAATGTGGTACCTTTAATTAATAAAATATAAAATAAATACAACTCGATCAAAGTCATATTGTTGAGAATGGAATTACTTTGATACCAATTATTTTTTACTACAAACCGAAAATAGCCCACATAAAAGCCCGTAAATAATAAAAATCGGTTAAGTACATTTTTATTTATTTGTTTTATCTATGTGTATTGTATTTGTGGGATGGTTACTGTGATCCCATACTTAATGATCCAAATTGATATGTTTTGACAGTTTACTAGTTTCTTCATGAGAATTGATACAAGAACTTAACTTTTGCCGATACAAAAGTATATCTTTCAATATTTAATCGCAGATATAATAAGTCTTTCCTAATAATCTACTTATGATTACTAATAATGTACAAAAAATACTTTTTTTTCTAGACGACATGACAGTTTAGCGCTAGTACTTAGTTACTACTATGTAGTCAAGCAATAGGCATGATGACTCTAGACAGTCATCATGCCTTTGCCAGTCATTGCTTCACTACATCTCTAGTCAAATCAACATTAAATTCACAAAAGTGACGTCACGTTTGTATACTACACTTATATTAAATAAAAGTTCTGTACAATAATGACTACAGTCTATATTTTAGTAATAATTTATTCGAGTATGATGCCGTGCATAATGTGTTTTAATTTATTTTAAATACAGTCATCATCCCTATGTTGGCATTGCCAATAGTGAAAAAAATAAATACTAAGTAATAAGTTTTTAGATTCGTTAAAATTTACAACGGGGTTAGATCTATATTTGGTTTACTTGTATTGTATACAAATAAGAAATATGTAGGTAAGTATGACAAATACTTAATAATCCGAAGTTTAAGCCATTATTGTTCCTTCGTAGTCGCGATTATAGGTACAACATTCAGTCATCATTTCCACACAATTTTTAATATACTTTTAAGTAAAATGAACACATTACAAAGTACCACTTTTTACAATTACTGTATAGTGTATTTATAAGATGTATTGTATTTTTTAAGATTTCATGCAAAAGATACATAATCATTCAATCTGGCACATTTATGGATTTTAATATTATACTGAATTAAAAACGGTTGTTAATGCAGCAATGTTTTGTGAAACGTACTATTGAAATGTACATTTTAGAATCCTAACTGCTACATTCCGCATTGCGGCTCCTTTATTTATAAAGAAATCTATACCAATACATATTTATTCTATTCAAAACAGCAGCATGTACAAATATGGCCCCTGTGATTGATGCACACGAATATATTTTTAATTCAAAATGGTTGCAAATCCAAATACGGCATTTTTGATTTATGAAAAATGTAATTGAAGAGGATATTTTAAAATTAAAACTGCCACATTCCGTTTTGCGACTTCTTTTTATATAAAGAAACATAATATTTACGTATTTATTATATTCAAAACGGCTACATTTACAAATATGGCACTTTTGCTTATATATTTCTTAACGTAATCACTCCTTTTTTCGTTTTATGGCACTTTTTCACAAAAATGTCGTGCGTTTTGGTCGACGATCGAGTCGCAACTGACAAAATGGCGGTTTAGCACCGAAGTTAGTCTCGAAGGAGTGATAGTGCAAAAAGGGCACCTGCATAATTTTGATACTTTCTAACGTCAAATCGACAGGTGTCTTTGTGCCACGTAAAATATAAGTGTTTATAATGTCGTTTTTGCAATAAAATAATTTTTCATGGTTTTTGAGTTGTGTCGCTTTTGTATTTAATGGACGATATAATAAGGAGAGACCTAGGGTCTAAGGTGCAGCTGTGGACTGAGATAGGCTGATGATGTGTGATGTGATAGACGTAAGTATAACTATACTTTCAACATACTACTACTACTGCCTACTCGTACTTACAATTATGATTTATTTAGCAGGTAAAATAATATGGGACTTGGCGTCCGAAATTAACGATTTAAACTCTACTCCCGTACTTTTATTTGTCATTTACATGGCCGGGAACACATCTGTAAGCCCCTACCTTACAGATGTCAAGATAAGTCTATATTGTCTATTCCTTATAAACGCATTCGGGTTTACACGCAGTGCGTTTTTTTCATTTTAAGACACCTCGTGTATACAAGACTTAAATGAAATACATGGCTGCCAACCTAATTTTAAATGTAATTTCTGACGAACAGTAAGCCATAGATGAGCTTTCTTTTTTAATTTTGACGTCTTCCGCCCGACCTTAGTGATTAAAAAAATTGTGTTTGACTAAGAATATTTCTCAAATTTACAATTTTACTCGTATTTGAAAATAAGTGTGTGGTCGTAGAAAAAGTATTGTATGCAACATTGTTTAACTGAGTCAAAAAAAGCTCGTGGCGTCTTTAATAACAATTTTCGGCTTCGCCTCAAATTGTTACCCACGCCACTCACCTTTTTTGACCTCTCTTAAACAAGGGTTGCATAAAATACTATAATATAACTTCAATAAATGTTTCTCCTTACCGTTACTTAGTATATAAGTAATTGCATTTATACCCTTACGTGCTCCCATAACTTCTATAAATAATATTCCATAAAATTAAACAAAGCTCGTAGCAATAAAAACATTGATTTACGTGCCTAACTCAGCTCATGAGCTTTGCCAAACACCGACGCAGCCGACTGTACAAACATGGCCGATTTATCATACCAGCACAGGTTGCGCGACAATTGTAATGTAAAACCCGGTTTCGGCTGAAACTAGCTTCAAATATACCGGTATACCGGTATATCTACGGTACCGGTATAGGTGCTTCTAATTTGAGAGTCTAGGTTTAAACTATAGGGCTTCGTGTATAGAGGGAATGAAGTTGATTGTGGTGGAGATGCGAGGTCGATATGAAGAGATGAATTGGGAAATTACAGGTGAAGTTTAGGTAGGTATTATTTAAATTTTGAGACATATATTACGGAGAAAGTAATCTCAACAAGGTCACAGTGAAATTATATTGAATTAAATTCTAATGTATTTGAAAAGGATTAAGGACAGCTTTTTGAAGGATCACATTTAGAGCCTGTTCACACTAGCGATTTACTTGGGCGATTTCTATTTAAATTAGCACGCAGCGAACGCGTGCAACTTTTGTATACAGGGTGTAAGTCTAATACGGCCGAAGCTCTTAACGGGTGTTAGTTTACGACATAATAAGTACATTCAAATAAGTTTTACTTAAAATTAGAGCAACACAATTTTCCATACAAAATCATTCGGCGCGCAATGTTAGAGCAACATACGCGAGTTAAACACTCGTTGACCACTAATTTCAAAAGCAGATGACATAACTGCTATATCAACAATAACAAATGCATTGCTGCTACGATAATCTAAGAAAAAATCTGTGGGGTCATAATTAAGAGTAACTTTTAAAAAACCTTGTAATCCATGATTACACTAATAAATCCCATGCCTGATTTAATCGATCGCCCGTTTTAGATTTACACACTGTAGAAATCGTTTTTAAATCGCCCAGGTGAATCGCTAGTGTAAACAGGCCCTTAAACACTTTACATATATTATTTCCTTAATTTCTACACTTTCAATGTTATATTAAGTATACGTAAAGGCAAGCCACACCGGATGCGCGTGCGTGGCGTGCGCGTTGTAGCTTATATTAATGTCAGATTTGATGGCACACCGCTTCTGTGGCGTGCAAGTGCGGGCCTTACTAGCAAGCGGTGTGAAAACAAAACAAAGTATCGTTTAATTTGTGCCAGAAAAATGTATTGTCAAACGTCTTATAATATAAGCCATTCCTAAAAGTCCTGATCATCCCAGCTCCATGTGGGCTATCATATCGTAACTGGTAATATCCCGCGAGACAGGATGTGTTAGTTACTGGCCATTAGCCGATCCCGTGCGTCTGCGCAATATAGGGTGCTATTTTAATATAGAATGTTGAAAGGATATCTTACTCGACCGTCGAAAATCGTAAAATCGAAACCACTATCTTTGTCTATTTAATAAAGCCTCAATTGTAGTAACCAAGAAAGTTGCTCGAAATTTGGAAAATTTTATTGACTCTTATTTTGAAAGATCAAAAGAATAAGAATAGTTTATTTGGTGCCATACAATACAGAACAATAAATACAAGTATAAACAGCCAGGATTTAAACACCAAAAAGGATACCACTCAGCATGTATCGTGTCAGATGTCGTGAAAAATAAAAATAACTAGAAAAATAGGTAAAACAGTAAAAAGAGTCGGTAAATGTGCACAATGTAGAAGATAAACAATAAAAAAATATTTTCTTTTGAATTGTTCTGTAACCTACAAGTAAAAAGGAGAAGGAGAAAGGGAGAAGTTTGTTTAGGAGAACTAATCTTCCGATTGCAATAATCAAAGGGATCTTTGAATCTTCTGGGCTTGAGAGAACCAAAATGGTAAATTTGTTGCATCTTCATCACTCCAATTATGTTTCATTTCAAAGACAGTTGCTAAACATCGGTGTTTATCTTTAGGATTCCTTTGATGGATGCTTTTTTTTGATAAAAGATGATTCAAAAAAATTCTAAGTCTTCTTTGATATGTCATACGTGGTATTCTTAGACCAATACTTAGTGCAAGATGGTGTTGCCTCTAAGTATAATTGTTCGTTTCCCAACTAGCAAAATATAGTCATATAGAAGTTGAGACAACGTTTTGCACATAACTTGTAGTCCTATTTGGTTGGTCATATAAACGTAAAGTAAACGGTTATAAAAGGCGAAAGTGGCGCAAATTATAAGACTTATTGGTGAGATAAAGGTTAAATAAAGGTTTGCATGGCGACTTAAATCGTTTATTAAAGGTATTGTAACGATTAAGGAATGACCAAAACGTTGTATAAAGAGTACAACAAAAACCTTTACGCGACCTAAATATCAAATAAATGTTTTATAACTGACCATTTTGTTTTATAGAAGGTTTAATGTAATCCTTACTCATTGCTTATCGGACTTTTAAGTCACCTAAACATTTTTAAGTTTTATTTATAAAACTGCTCCTGACATTTATTTTAGATACGCGCAAAACTTGGTGTGTGTGACAAAAAGTGTACGGAAAAATAATACAAGGTAATTTTATAAGTTTTGTAATGGAAATTATTGTTCTATATATTGAGCGTTTGCACATTTGGCGTGAGCTGAATTCGTATGGGAAGGTCACTTTACTGTTAAAGTTTATGATGATATACAGTTTTTTGCTGTCGCGCTCTTAATATATTCGAAATAATTATAATTTATAACAATATTTCTTCATATTTTATTATAGTTAAGGTTAGCCATTTTGGAACAAGTCATGGATTTATACTTATACGACTACAATATAACTTTATCTTAAGTAAAGGTTTTTATAACGACTACAAATTGTCCGCCATTACTAAGCCGCCATTACTAGTCCGCCACTTCGTTTGTGCCGTTTCCACGATGTAACGTCCATGGTTTTTTTCTTTGAAATAGTACTGTGATGCTCACGAAATGGCGACTGACGTTTTATAATATTAATTTCAAATCGACTTTAATTTGCATGATGTTTTATAACCGTAACTTAAAATCAATTTAAAAACATATAGTTCAATAAAAGGAATATAACGGGTTCGGCAACAACTAAAGGTTTTTCAAAGTTTTTGTTTGACGTTAATATAACCAACTGTTGAATAAAAGGTAGATAACAGTCCCGCTGATATCTTTTTGTCATAGTGAAGTTAACCTCAATACCGCTATATAACTGTCGAGATAAGGTTTTAAGATATCACTTATACAACAATAAAATTATGTAGACGTTGTAAAAATGACCTTATTACGACGGTTCTGTTTTTTCAAAACCCTTTATAAGACGAAAACGTTTATACGACTTTGAACATCATTAAGTAAACGTTTTCTTTAAAACCTCTACATGATTGTTGTATAATTAACGTTTATTTACCATAGTAATTAGACTATTTGGTAGGACGACTAAACTATCAGATTTATAACGTTTATTTGACTAACAGGTTAACTAAAAACGACTATAAAACTCTTATATGGCTAAAGGTCGTATAATTCTTGATTTATATGACTTCTTTGCTAGTTGGGTTACCTCATGCAATTCAAAAAACTTCTTATTTTGCTTAAGACATTTTTTAAGACATTCAATAATATCTCAGCACTCTTTCCTTTACAGAGTGTTAATGTCAGAGTT